>APFE031213234.1:3803-29655 GCA_000404065.3 Pinus taeda
ATATTAAAAAATAATGGAGAAAGTTTAATTCCTCTTCATCTAAATTCAAATAGATCTACTTCTATACTAGTAAATCTATATGCGAATAAATCTATATTTGAAAGACATATTAGCCCCAACGAGGCATTCACAACATTACGCAGCTTTCGAATTATCTTCTCCATATGTGTTGCCTCTCTATGTAAAAGGCAAAGAATGAATTATCTACCATATTTAAGATATAGTCCCATGTAATGTTTCTCCATATACAAGCTTTTATTAAAACCAATCCAAACACGTACTGTAACACTTGGACTTCTTTCTGAAATTTCTTTTTGACAATGGAGGTTTGTTCATTTTAACAGTGCGACTGTCTACGAATACTCTTGCCAACAGAATGATTGATATTTAGATGGTTATTTCTGTCTGTAAAAATTAAGGTAGATATTAAGTAAAAATGAATATATGTAAATTTAATGTTTAATATTTTTAATTTAATGTAGGTTTTATTTAAAAATTAATCTAATTTATTATTATATATAAACCATAATATAAATTTAAAATATAAAGAAGTTTACAAAGACTAAAAAAAAATGTATGATAATAAATATAAATATAAATAAACCAAAAGTATGGTAAATACATAAAACATCCTTTTATATTTACTTCATAAACCTTTTTATATTTATTAAAACTTAAGAAAATGTTTTATTTAGGTGTGTTAGATCACAGCGTAGATAACACACAACATATTGATACTCAGAGATATAGAAGGCAAAAGCAAAGAATAATTCATAGAGACAGACAAATGGAGAAACAACAAGATTACTCAATCAAAAACAAGGGAATGGATAAAACAATCACTGGAGAATAGAAATCACTTAACATTACATAACAGGCTTGAGCCTTGGCTTGCATTCCTTGGCCAGAGAAATTACAAATTTATAGAGGCTGAAGAAGGATCTAGAATCTTGTATGTGATTCAAATGGAGATATGGAATGATCTAGAAACTAATGGCAGTGTAGAAAGATCTAGAATCCTCGAGATATAGAAACTAAATGCAGTGTTAAGATCTAGAAACTAATGGTGGTGTAGAAGGATCTAGAATCCTTCATGAATTTGGCTTCACATTTAACGTTCTCCGACTTGAAGCCAAATATGAATCAAGTCACACGGAGTCCTACCATGCCTCTACATAACTCATGTTTATTTCATGGTAGAATCTTAGTGAGCATATTAGAAGGGTTCCTATCTATATGGATCTTTTCGAAGGATAACTGTTCCTCCTCCAACATATGCCGGATCCAATGGTACCTTAAGTCAATGTGCTTGGTTTTTGAATGAAATGTTGTGTTTTTCACCAAGTGAATGACACTATGACTATCACAATATAACACATACTTGTCCTGCTTTATTCCTATCTCTCCTAAGAATCGCTACATCCACAACATCTCTTTACAAGCTTCTATTGTAGCTATGCACTCTGCTTTTATCGCAGAGAGGGCTACTATTCTTTGTAGCCTTGACACCCAAGATATTGTTGCACTTGCAAATGGATACAAATAACCTATAGTGGACTTTATGGTATCCATATCTCCAGCCATATCTGCATTTGTAAATGATTCAAGCATAGTCTCATCATTATCAAAACATAAACAATAATGACTATTACCCTTGAGATACCTCAAAATCCATTTTACTACTTGCCAATGTTGTTTGCCTGGATTCGCAAGGAACCTACTCACTACTCCCACTAAATATGCAATGTCTGGTCATGTGCATACCATGGCATACATCAAACTGCCAACTGCTGAAGCATAAGTAATCTTGCTCACTTCTTTTTTCTCTTTGTCATTACTAGGACATAATTCAGTACTCAGCTTAAAGTGGGCTGAAATAGGTGTACCAACTGGCTTGGAATCGTTCATATTAAACCTGTCAAGAACCTTATTAATATATTTTTCTTCTGATAGCCACAACCTTTTGCTTTTCATATCACGCATAATCCACATGCCCAATATATGTTGTGCTAGTCCCAAAATCCTTCATTGCAAATTTTCTACCCAAACCTTTCTTCAATCTATTGATCTTATTCTTATCATGCCCAACAATCAACATGTCATCCACATATAACAATAATATGATATACTTTCCTTGGTCATACTTCTTGATATAGACACATTGGTGAGCTTCCAACCTCTGAAAACCATGTTCCAACATGAATGAATCAAATTTCTTGTACCATTGTTGAGGTGCTTGTTTCAACCCATAGAAACTCTTCTTCAACCTACAAACTAGGCCTTCTTTACCTTTCTCTATGAAGCCTTCTGGCTGCTCCATATAAATTTCTTCCTCCAATTCACCATGAAGGAAATTAGTTTTTACATCTAACTATTCACATTCTAGGTCTAAAGCAACAAGTAGACCAAGAATGACTTTAATGGATGACATTTTAACAACAGAGAAGAAAATTTCAGTGAAGTCAATACCTTCTTTTTGGGAAAAACCTTTCACCACCAGTCTTGCTTTATACCTCTCCTTCTTTTCGTCACACTCATGCTTAATCCTATACACCCATTTGTTTTGTAGAGCCTTTCTACCTTTTGGGAGGTTTACCAACTCCCAAGTTTTGTTTCCTTGCAAAGATTTCATTTCTTCTTCCATTGCTTTCTTCCATTATTTACTATGCTCGACTTTACAAGCTTCTTGAAAACAATTAGGTTCACCTTCATCAGTCAAAAAAATATAGTTTGAAGGAGGATACCTTTGTGAAGGCTTATGAGGCTTAGAAGATTTGCAAACCAACTATGGTGGTGCATTATCAAGTTGAATATCTTGTAAAGGTTCCTGCAAGATTCCTTATTCTTGTTGTTCATCATTTTCCACTTGTTGTTCTTCATCCTCCTGAATTTGTTGTACATTTTTTGTATTGGTGGTAGGTTTTCCTGCTGCTCTTCAAACCTGTCAATAACCTTCTTGACCTTCAACTAACCTATAGTCCTCTTGAACATTTTTGACTTATTAAATATAACATCCCTGCTTCTAATAATTTTATGTTTGACTAGATCCCATAGACGATAACCACAAGCTTCATCCACGTATCCAAAAAAAATGCATTTCATAGATTTATCATCTAGCTTAGTTCTATTTTCTTTGGGAATATGTATGAATGCTTCACATCCAAAGATTTTCAAGTGAGAATAATTAAAATTCTTACCAGTCCAAACTTCTTCAGGGATACAGCCATCCAAGACTGTAGTTGGAGAGCTATTTATGAGGTAGCAAGCGATCCTGACTGCTTCAGCCCAAAAATTCTTCTCCAAACTGGAATTGGACAACATACTTCACACCTTTTCTATAATTGTGCGATTCATCCTTTTTGCAACACCATTCTGTTGAGGAATACCACCACAGCCTTGTCAAGCTTTATGCCAAACCTGTTACAATATTCCTTAAATGCATTTGAGCAATATTCTCTACCATTATCTGTTCTTAAACACTTCAACAATTTGTTAGTATCTCTTTCAATAGAAGCATGGAATTTTTGAAATATTCCAGACACTTCAGTTTTATTTTTCATAGGATATGCCCAAACCTTCCTGGATGCATCCTCCATAAATGTTACAAAATATGATGCTTCCCCTAATTATTTGAAGTTAACAGGCCCAAACACATATGAGTGTACCAATTCTCAAACATTTTTCTTTCTGTCATGGTCACATCTAAGGAATGAAACCCTTCTTTGTCTACCATATATACAATGCTCACAAATATCAAGATTGTAGGATTTCAAACCTGGCAATAAATTTTTATCAATAAGGATTTTTAAGCCCTTCTCACTTATGTGACCCAAATGCTTATGCCATAGATCTGTTGAATTTCCTTCTTTTCTGACAACAACCAAATTTTATTTTCCTATCAGTGTCTTCAATGTGTATAATTTTCCTGTCTTGGGTCCTTTGGCTACGACCAATGCACCTTTACTAGTTTTCCAACCTCCTTTTCCAAAGCTTGTCGAATAGCCTTCATCATCTAGTCATCCCATAGAGATTAAACTCATGCGCATTTCTCATACATACTTGGCCTATTTTAATGATATATCTTGTCCATCTTTCATCTTGATCTGGACATCTCCCACTCCAACAATACTGCAAAAAATATTATTTCCCAAATGCACTCTACCATAATCACCGGGATTATATGAAACAAAACTATCTTTGCATGGGGTTACATGGTGAGATGCCCTAGAGTTAAGGATCGAATCAAAGCTACTGTAGATGAATATACACCTGCATCCTCTATTGAAACAGTAAACAACACATCGCCATCTATGGATACAACAGTAGTCCCACCTTCATTTGTGTTGGATGAATTGTGATTTGTACTGGACAGTCTCTGAACCTTTTGTCCTTTCTTCCAAAATAGACATTCTTTCTTCATGTGCCTAGGTTTGCCATAATGAAAGTAGATGATTCTGCCTCTCCTTGATTTTGATCAGCCTCTTGATCTTGATCGCCCTTGCTAGCCTCGATCCGTTCTGCTACGGTGATCAGCTAGAGCTAGAGCCTCTCCTCCCTAGTTTTTCGCAATTGACTTGCGTTGCAGCTCCTCAATCATTAAACTGTTGCTAACATCATCAAACTTGAAGGCCCTTGTAGTTGTTTAAGTGCTCATAACTACAATTAAATTTTACCAACTATATGGCATATAACACATTAGAAAAATAGCTCTAATTTCATCATCTAAAATGATTTTAACAGAGGCAAGTTGATTCGTAATAATATTAAATGCATTCAAGTGCTCAGCAGTTGAAGTACCCTCCTTCATTTTGAGATTATAAAGCTTCTTCATCAAGAACACTTTCTTTGATGCTGTGTTCTTCTCATATAGATCATGGAGCTTCTTCCATAATCCTTTTGTTGTCTTTTCTCTAGACACATTGAAATAAACATTCTTTGCTAAGTATTGGCAGATTGGTGCAATCGCCTTTCTATCTAGCTTACTCCAATCTTCATTTTTCATCGATGAGGGTTTCTTTGTTATGTCCTCAATCAGAAAATATTGATCCTTTAAAATCAGTATATCCTCCATCTGTGATTTCCATAGGGCAAAATTAGCCCCACTCAACTTCTCGATATTTGTAACTGTCATCTCCATTTTCAATCAAATTCACGCCCCAAAACACAAAAAAAATCCACTTAAAAATAAAACTTTAATTATTACTCTTTAAAATTTAGTAATAATGACCTTCCTCCTTTTAAAATACCATTTTCAAAATTCTTATTCCTTTTTAAAATATATTTTTCAAAATTCCAACATATAATTATATATGTTTTATAATAAATATAAAAACATATATAATGTTTTAACCTTTTCATATTTCACACATACATATGTTAGTTTGAGAAAAAAACTTGATGTATACGTGCAAGCTTGATGTGAAAAAAACTTACAAACACCACGTTTCAACTCCAAAATCCATGGATCTCCACGTTTCAAACTCCAGCAACATGTTTCAACATAGGTCCACGACCTTGTTTTTCTTACAGCAACTGTCTTTTAGTTCCAGTGTTCCTCAACTATTTCCTGGACAGATCCTTCAACAACTCCAGGGGTAACAACCAATGTTTTAACGAACGCTACCAGAGTAAGGCAATGGCACTAAGAGGATAGTACAATGGATATTCAACCCTAGCTCTGATACCAGTTGTTAGACCAGAGCATACATAACTCACAGCAGATTTATACTCAAAGACTTAGATAGCAAAAGCAGAGAATAGTTCACATAGATAGACAAATGGAGAAACAACAAGATTACTCAATCAAAAACAATGGAATGGATAAAACAATCACTGGAGAATATAGATCACTTAAAATTATATAACAGGCTTGAGCCTTGTCTTGCATTCCTTGGCCAGTGAAATTACAAATTTGTAGAGGCCAAAGAAGGATCTAGAATCATGTATGTGATTCAGATGGAGATCTGGAATGATCTAGAAACTAATCGCGGTGTAGAAAGATCTAGAATCTTGGATCTAGAAATTAATGGCAGTGTTAAGATCTAGAAAGATCTAGAAACTAATGGTGGTGTAGAAGGATCTAGAATCCTGCATGAATTTGGCTTCAAACTTAACAAGGTGAACCCTATGGACCAAATACCATGGGACAAATAATTATTAATACCATAGGACAATTACCATATTTATAAAAGAGGTATGGTAAATAAATAAAAATATATCAAATATGATTAGAAATCAACCTCTAATTATATACCAAGCCTGTGGGACAAATACCATGGTAAATAATAGAGATATGATAAATAAATAAAAATATAAATAAACCATAGGTATAGTAAATAAATAAAACTTCTTTTTTATATTTACTCCATAAACTCGTTTATACTTATTAGGTCAAATACCATGGGCCAAATTATTATTAATACCATGCAAAAAAAAAAAATTATTAACTCTCGTATTAATATTAAAATTATTATTATTATTATATTATTATTATTATTATTATTCAAATATTAATATTATTAAATAATAACTTTGGATTAATACAATATTAAACTTGTTATATTATAACATATATTAATATATCATTATATATATTAACTCTAAATATATATTGGAGGGAAGAACAAAGACATAGAGTGATAGAGGTGGAGAGACAAGAGGAGTCAAAAGGGAGAGATTGACATAAACTGGAGGAGAGGGGAGAGGAGGAATGAAGAGAGAGAGAGGGAGAGGAGGAAGAGAGGTAGAGAAAGGTAAGAGAGGGGGAGGGAGACACAAAGATGGAGGGGGGAGAGGGAGAAGGAGAGAGGGAGGGAGATAGTGAGAGGATTGGAGGGAAGGGGGAGAGAGAGAGAGAGAGAGAAATGGGGAAAGAGAGAGGAAGGTAGGAAAGAAAGGGAGAGAGAGGACATGTGAGAGAGGAGGGGAGAGGGAGGGATAGAGAAATGGAGTTGGAGGGGCGGAGAGGGAGGGAAGAATAAAAACATATAGAGTGAGAAATGGAGAAAGAGAGGAGTGACAAGGGAGAGATGGAGAGAGAGAGTCAACGTTTAGGGGTGAGATAAAGAGACAAAGATGGATAGATAGAGATAAGAGAGGAGAGAAGGAGAGAGGGAGGGATATACTAACATAGTTGGAGAGAGAGAGAGGATTGGAGGGAAAAGAGAGAGAGAGAGAGAGTGATGGGGGAAGAAAGAGGAAGAACGAGAGATAGGACTTGAGAGAGAGGAAGAGAGTGATGGGGGAAGAGATGTTATTGGAGAGAGAGAGAGAGATAGACAGACAGACAGACAAACAGAGAGAGTGATGGGGGAAAAGAGAGGGAAGTAGGAGAGAAATGGAGAGAGAGGAAGTACGAGAAAGAGTACTTGAGAGAAAGGAGGAGAGAGGGAGGGATTGGGAGATGGAGTTGCAACGGGGAGAGGGAGGGAAGAAGAAATGCATAGAGAGTGATAAGTTGAGAGAGAGGGGGAGTGACAAGGGAGAGATGGAGAGAGAGTATGTATGTTTGGGGGTGAGATAAAGAGACAAAGAAGGAGAGATGGAGAGAGCGTGTTTATGTTCTGGGGTGAGATAAACAGACAAAGAGGAAGAGATGGAGAGAATGGGGGAGAAAAGGAGAAAGGAGAGGAGGAGAGATATAGTAACAGAGTTGGAGGTTGAAGAGAGAGAGAGAGGATTTGAGAGAGTGAAGAGAGGGAGGGAAAGAGATATGGAGTTGGAGGGGGAGAGAGAGGGAGGTAAGAAGAAAGAAATAGAGAGATAAAGGTGGAGAGAGAGAGAGAGGGAGTGATAAGGAATATGGAGAGACAGGGAGAAAGGACAGTAGGAGGGAAGAGAGATAGAAGCGCGGGAGAGGGAGAGAATGGGAAGAGAAAGAGAGAGGGAGAGGAGGGATAGATAAATAAATTCGAGAAAGAGAGTGTATGTTTTTGGGGTGATATAGAGAGATAAAGGGAGATAGAGATATAGATGGAAAGTGAAGAGAGGGAGGGAGGTACAGAGAGATTGATAGATATGGAGTGAGAGAGTGTGTGTGTTTGGGGGTTCAGATAGAGAGACAAAGAAGGCGACATGGAGGGAGATATAGATATAGATGGAGGGGGGAGAGAGGGAATAAGATTTCTTGAACTAGATGCATTGATTTCAATGTAGATCGTGATTTCTAATCATAATTGATTACTTGCACTAGATGCATCGATTTTAGTGTAGATGTTTATTTCTAATCATATTTGGTTTCTTGTACTAGTTGCATTTATTTCAATGTCGATGATTTCTAATCCTATTTTATTTCTTGCACTAAATGCATTGATTTCAGTGTAGATGGTTATTTCTAATCCTATTTGACTACTTGGATAGATCCATTGATTTCAATGTAGATGTTGATTTTTAATAGTATTTGATTGCTTGCACTAGATGCATTGATTTCAATGCAGATGATTTCTAATCCTATTTGATTTCTTGCACTAAATGCATTGATTTCAATGTAGATGGTGATTTCTAATCCTATTTTATTGCTTTCACTAGATGCATTGATTTTAGTGTAGATGTTGGTTTATAATCCTATTTGATTGCTTGCACTAGATGCATTGATTTTAGTGTAGATGTTTGTTTATAATCCTATTTTTTTGCTTACACTAGATGCAATGATCTCAGTGTTGATGTGGATTTATAATACTATTTTCTTACTTGAACTAGATGCATTGATTTGAGTTTAAATGTGGATTTCTAATCCTATTTGATTGCTTGCATTAGATCCATTGATTTCAATGTAAATGTCATTTTCTAATCTTATTTGATTTCTTTCATTAGATGCATTGGTTTCCATGTAGAAGTTGATTTATGATTTGATGTAATTGGATGTATGATGGTACATTAATTTTAAATTGATTGGATTAAAATTGTGCATTGATTTCAATGTAAGCACAAAAAATTATTGACAATGTACATTGATTTTTTATAGTAATTCAACCTATGAATATTAGAGAGAAAGAGAGACAAGGTATGATGTTTACTATAATAGCTCGAGCTAAATATTTAAGTGGTTTATGATTTAACCTATCATTTTCATATAATCGATATGAAAAGATGACAATTGATATAAAAAGATGACAAAACTAACAAGGGTGACAATAAGAATAGTAGAAGAAAATAGTTTGAGATTAATTACAATCAAGACTATTTGTAATTGACTATATTATTATTATTCACATTTTCTATCATTCAACACTATTACATTGTCACTAAGTTACATTCAAAATTTTTATTTCATCATTTTTCATTATTAAAGTTATTAATAATATTTATCATCTCAATAAACTGATATGACTAAGCAAATTTAAAATTAAAATGACTAGATTAATGACATATATAGCATATTTAAAATGATTATTTTAATATTAGATGAATTTACATATTATTGATAAAATTAATCATATGTTCGTTAGATTTTCTTTGGTTGCACATGATTGAAACCAGCCTAGATCCATCTTAACTTTGGATCTATCAAGCAGTGAGAGGGATCAAATCTCTCTAGTTGCAAACATTTCCTTAATTTTTGCACTCAAAAAAGAAGTCTGCACCTTGAAAAAATTTATCCCTCTTGTCGCTTGATAGATCTGGAGTTAAGATGAATCTAGGTTGGTCTTTTTCCAGTAAAGTTGAGCTTAACTCTACACTAATCTATAAGTGTAGAAAAATAATTTACCTGATGCAGGAGCATTCAGCCCAAGGGAAATCATTGTAAATAGTAGATATAAGGGGTCATGCATTTTTAAAAATTAGTTTCCTAAGTTCCAAGTGATTTTAATATTTAAGCTTTTAAGTTTGATTTAATTAGATATTCTCAAAATAAATAAATGAGAATATAGAAACTAGGAGAGCTTTTAGGCATAAAAGGAATGGATGTGGATCATTAAGTGATAAGGAAGCTTTTCTATTTTAGAACAGGGAAAAAGATGGGAAAAAGCCTCAAGATGCTTTTGCCATATGTATGCATTGCATGTAGAGTTAGAGATTTTAGTTGAGTGATTTTAGGATTTTTAGATCATGCTAAGTTTTATAAATTATGAAGCCTCAAAGGCATTGAAAAATCAGAGAGAAGGAGTGAGAATGAAGAGTGAGAGCCCATGAATAGGCCATGAATTCTCTTGTAAATATTTTATTTCTTAATTAATTATTCTCATATTGTGTGTGCATATCCATCTGATTGATACACACTTCTCATCAGATTGCTTAACTTGAATTCTCATCAAATTGAATTCTGTTTGAAATAAATTTTGAGCATTGGCATAAGTGCGAATCCCTTTAAATTTGTGAGTTATAAAGTTACACTATATGTTGGAAAAAAAACTTTCTGCAGTAAATGGTAGAATATGAATTTGCCAGGAATGTGAAATTATAAGCTTCCACACATGTGTTGAAAATTTCCGTGTGTTGAAGTGGAATTGGGCAATTATTTGAGGTGCATGCTTTTATATGCATCAGTGAAGAAAGATCCTGGTTATTGCCGGTCTACCCTGCATCAAGTGGTATCAGAGCCTGACTCTTTTTTCATTGAAGAATGTTTGTTTTGTTTTTGATAAATGCAAGAAGGTTTTATTGAAGAACTGAAGTGTATTTTTAAATTTGATGAGAAAGAATACACAAATGCAGTGAGAAAGATTGCAGAAATGGAAAGAGGACAAGATCATGCAAGATCTTAAAGGTGAGATGATTTTTTTATTTCAAATTTATGATTTAAATTTATGGTTGCAGAAAATAGTGGCAATAAACCTGGCATTTAGTTGAAGGCTGAATAAGAAGGACAAGTGTAGTGTCTTGAAGAAGAAGAGTGAGTTGAAGAGATAGCCTAGAGAGAGCAGAGGAGTGCTTAAGAGGTTCCAGAGGCAGTGAACCAAGTACTTACCAAAAGACTAGATCTGGAGGGAAGGATTGGTGAGGTAAGTTTCAGCAAGAGAGATTGTTGTTGCAGAGGCTAGTACAACTCATGATGAGTGAGAAACTCATGAGGAAGCAATCTGCCAGAGGCAGAAGGAGTTTTTCTAGAGGAGAAAGAGGTTCAGAGAAATGTCACAGAGATGAGATGACTGCAGGAGTTCGAGAAAGAAAGATTGCAGAAATAAAGGCACAGTTGCAGGTACTAGAAGAATGGCTACAAGAGCAGGAAAATTGGAAAGGAAAATGGCTCTTTCCACTAAAAGGAAAGAGAGTGATTTCGCAACAATTGCAGAGAAGGTTGAGGCAAATTCTGATTGCCTTGTTGAAAAAGGGACTTAGAGTTCTTGAGCCAGGAATGGAATTTGAAGATTCCACATGCAGATTTGTTCAAAGGAAAATGTTGAAGGAAGCAGTGAGGACTAAAAAGTCTTGCAGTTTTAAAACTGATGAGTTGTGTGTGTTTGCAGGTGCAGAGGAGGTTTCCATTGATGAAACGGAGGAGGAAATCATTGATGATTTCTTGAGTTATTGGGTAGATCCAAATCATCTAGATAATGTGAACTCTTGTGTTTGTATAGCTGACAATTGTAATGTGATTACAGGTGTTGAGGAGGATGTGCCATCTTGTGAAACTGTTATAGCACAAGAGGAAGTTCTTGTGGATGCTGAAGAAATAGACTAGTCTGAAGCACAGATAAGGGAAATAACAATTGGTTTATGTATGAATGTAGGTGATGATGATATGCTTTAGCAATGCTACAGAGAAATTGTGTTATTAGAATATTTGTTGGAAAATCCACAATATGACAGGGAGATTACAGAAGAAACAGTTGAGTGCAGTGAACAAGAGGAGAAAGACATCATGGAAACAGATGGTATGAGAGGAAGACTGGTTGACAATCTTGAAAATTCTTTAGAGGATTCTTTGGAAATTTTGGATCAACATATTGATGTGCTGACAATGGAGGAGGATTCAGAACGGTGTATTGAAATGCTGGCAAAGGAGTACAAGGCACTGAAGCCTTATATTTTTTATTCTAACAATTGTTTTGTGAGTACAGGTTTTATTGAAGATGATGGAGAAAATTTATTAGACAGAGAAATTCAAATGATGAGGCGAATGATGGTGAAAGAATCCTGAAAGAGACCAGCAGCAAAAGAAAGACAGCAGAAGATTGCAAGATCATAGCCAGTAGAGCGATGCAGCATAAGATATGGAGACCTGGAGAAAAGCAGCAAGCAACAGTAGATGATGACTTGCAGAACAAAGTGTGGGATCCAGGAAAACGAAGACCAAAAGACATATGATCAGGAGATCATGAATATTTTCTACCTTGGGAGTATGATGCAGGAGCATTCAGCCCAAGGGAAATCATTGTAAATAGTAGATATAGGGGGTCATGCATTTTAAAAATTAGTTTCCTAAGTTCCAAGTCAGTTTAATGTTTAAGCTTTTAAGTGTGATTTAACTAGATATTCTCAAAATAAATAAATGAGAATATAGAAACTAGGAGAGCTTTTAGGCATAAAAGGAATGGATGTGGATCATTATGTGATAAGGAAACTTTTCTATTTTAGAACAGGGAAAAAGATGGGAAAAAGCCTCAAGATGCTTTTGCCATATGTATGCATTGCATGTAGAGTTAGAGCTTTTAGTTGAGTGATTTTAGGATTTTTAGATCATGCTAAGTTTTATAAATTATGAAGCCTCAAAGGCATTGAAAATCAGAGAGAAGGAGTGAGAATGAAAAATGAGAGGCCATGAATTCTCTTGTAAATATTTTATTTCTTAATTAATTATCCTCATATTTTTGTGTGCATATCCATCTGATTGATACACACTTCTCATCAGATTGCTTAACTTGAATTCTCATCAGATTGAATTCTATTTGAAATAAATTGTGAGCATTGGCATAAGTGCAAATCCCTTTAAATTTGTGAGTTATAAAGTTACACTATATGTTGGGAAAAAAATTTCTGCAGTAAATGGTAGAATATGAATTTGCCAGGAATGTGAAATTATAAGCTTCCGCACATGTGTTGAAAATTGCCGTGTGGTGAAGTGGAATTGCACAATTATTTGAGGTGCATGCTTTTATATGCATGAGTGAAGAAAGATCCTGGTTATTGCGGGTTTAGCCCTGCATCACATTGAAAGGGATCAAATCTCTTTTCACTCCAAAAGAGATTTGTACTTGAAGGGATTTAATATTTCTTGGGGTTTGGTAGATCTAGAGTTAATATGGACCTAGGATTGTGATAAAAAAATCAATGTGGACCACAAATATAATATTAGATATGTAGATTTAAGTAATATTGATGTCTATCTAAAAATATATTAATAATTGAGAAAACATTTTCAATGACAGATCTCAATGTTAACTAGGATTTACAAAATTCTATGTATATATTATATAAATCAATTGAAAATAATAAATGCATATGGTTAAAACATTTCAAATGATTAGTTTTAGATCATTTGAAAACTAGAAAAGTGTTCTTGGAATTGTAACTTTAAATTGTGTAATCGACACAATCCAAGTGCTCACTGGTGTTTTTCAAGGAGTTGAATCTATTTATACATTAAAAAATGAAATTTAAACAATGAAAAATTATACCACGAGAGAGGGAGATAACTTCTAAAGTGAGGTGCAAACCTTTCATCAAGTTTTATATTCTAAAAGAAATTTGCACCTCAAAAAATTTGATGTTTTGTCATGCTTACTAGATCTGTAATTAAGATGAATCTATAATAGTGTATATAAATATTATATAAGTTTAAAAATTCAAACCAAACATAGAAGAAAAAGAAATGAAGATCCAAATTAAATAGAAATAAATAAAGAAGGTGATTAAGATGATTTAGGAGAACATGGAATTCCTATTCTCCTTTAAAATATTCAGATGGGGGATTATAACATCCCCACGTTGGTTCCTTCGTTATCGAGCATGGCGAATAAGATTTCTTTATCTTATTAAATAATTTATAAGACTGTATTTGAACTCTAAAAATATTATAATATACAATTTGTATGCAAATATAAATAAATAAAAAAATATAACTTTGCATGGTATGATAGAAGTTGTGACTAAATTTAGCATAATCACACATAACGTATGAAATACATATATTTCCGAAAGAAAGAACATTAGATTCATGGTCATAAATAATGATATAACACAAATTTTATAGGAGATAAATTCGAAGAACTTAGTTGTTTAAGTGTTTTTTCCCACCCAATCATAGGTATAATCCTAAAGGGAAGCACCAGGTTGAGCTATGAGGCCATAAAGGCAACAAAACTAAGGTACACACTTCTAACTCATTCAACCCAAACCACCTACACTTATTCTTAGTTAATATATTCAGTACAAAGTACTTTAAAGCATCCCATCAAGCCATCAAAAAACCATGATAGTCTCTTCTAAGGCCTGATATGACATAAATTAAGAATCTCCATGATAAAGTGGGCATAAATATCCATGGACAAGAATCTGGTTCATATGTGTTTAACTTACATATAATTTCTTTTAAAAATGTTAATAATAATAATAATTGTGCTAAGACTCACTCTACAACTTAATATGTGAGCTGCAACATCACAATAGAAAATTTTTAAAAATACATGTCAACTAATTAATGAAAAATAAATAAAATTATTTAATATGTTGGCTCAATTAAACTTTTTAACAAAAATCATATATCTACAATAATATTATTGGTTAAAAAAGGAAATAAGGTGGACAAAATTCAAGAAAACAAAAATAGTATAAAATTCATTTAGCTACAGATGATCAATGTTGAAATATTAAAGTATGTTTTTTCTTCAAAAATCTTAAACTATATAACATGCATTCTATAGTAATGAAATAAACTTATTTGATATTAAATTATTCCTAACTTCACATTAGGACAACAAATTCATCTACCTTTCTTTTTTTCTTCTTCAGGAGAAATAAAAAGGATTTTTCCATTCATGTATGAAAACTCTACAGTATGCATGGGTATAATAACGACCACATCCCTTCATGTGCCTATACAATATATTTGGTATCACGATACCTAGAAGATACAACAAAGTGGATGTGAAACTACTTCAACCCAAAGAAAATAATTACATCCTCTGTCCCATTTTCTGTCATGGTGATCAAAATTGCAACCCAAAAAATAAACATAGTAACATGCATAAAAATGAAACAAAAACCAAGGAATTTCAACTAACAAAAGGAATTCAATCCTAAAAAAATGTACAAAAACAAACCAAAGGAGTTCCCCTAACATTTCTAGGTGACCATCCCTCATAAGGCTGCCATTGGAAAAACCTTGGAAGTGAATCTTATCCAAAGATGCTCTGCAACCTTCTTTAGATAACGATTCTACTTCAACATTTCATTCTCTATAAAAGTGGGAGACAAATACTCTCTGAAATATTGAAAATAAATATATATCCAATTGAGTGGCAAAGGGCAGGATCTTGCAAAGAACAATGTTGATTTGGATAATCGATGTCCACCTTAGAGTCTCCAGATATATCGATCTCTTCTATTTCCAGCCACTTGGCACAATAGAGGATGCCCCAATAGGCTAACATTTTTGTCCTAGATTCACCTACATGTGAAACTTATCAAAACCTCATTCCTCATGTGTAACAACCCAAAATTAAAATATATAACTTATTATATCAATTTATGTGATTAAGAAACAACACACGATTATTCAACTTTTTAACATAGAATTTTTGAAAAATGCGAGGAGAGATGACTTACCATATTCCTTACTTATTTAACTAAAAAGTAAACCATATGTAACGAACCACAATTAAATATACAACTAATTATTTCAATTATGGAATTAATAATCATCACACAAATTATTCAACTAATTACGATAGAAATTTCAAAAAACAGGAGTAGAGACGACTTCCCTGTAGCGAAAATATTCCTTACTCGTGATTTTAGAGTAAATGCTATTTGAATCCCGCTAACATCAACAAAATATTTGGGGACACCTCTCCATGCAACCGTAGGCGTGGCCACACATAATCTTTTTACAGTCGGCCACCCTTTAGCCCTCAATCAACATACTACTACTAGGGAATCCTTTGTCCCACAACACTTTTCTTCCAAGAGAATGGATGAATCCATGAATGAATCTCACCCTCCTCATTGTGCATTAAATAGATGAAACGATTCCAAAAATGGATAGGGATTTGCAAGCACATGTTCTATGTGTCAACATGCCAATGTTTATTTCTTTATTTTAAGTTCTACTTAATTTAATATTTCTCTTAATTTAACTCTTTCTTATTTTATTCCTTTTTACTTTTTGTTAACTTTACTTATTCTTACTATTTTTATAGTTTACTTTTATATATATTTATTTAGAACTCAAGTTTGTCATTTATTATTTTAGTTATTTATTATTATTATATTCTCCTCATTATTTATTTACTATTATTATCTTTTCTTTATGGTTTACTATTTATTCACTATTATTATCTTTCCTTTATTGTTTATTATTTATTTACCTATATTTTTAATATTATATATTTTATTATTATTATTTTTATTATTAATTTAGGGGGCATTACATACTCCCCTCTTTAAGGAACTTTGTCCCCAAGTTATGTTTAATCATTGAACATTTTATTTTATTTAATTATTTATTACTTCATGTTTTTCCTACACCCTCTGTTGGACTAGTATAACTAGCAGGCATTGAAAGTTTCCACAACACTTGATAAATCCCAAGGAATCTCTATCTTCTTTCCAAACTTTTGGTACTAGGGATAAAGCCTCATTGGTCTGTATCAGAGCCGAAGGCTCGCGCCCGACTAAGACCTCATCTTCCGCAAGGAAGGCACCTCACTCAGTACTCCATGCAGTAGTACTCCAGACATCTCAAAAGGTTCGCCCACTCCCTCCACACTCACTAAGGTGCACAACCCCAGGCATCAAAGTCCATACACGCCCACCAGACTTCGTCATCCCAATCTACTATCAGACACTACGCTTATAATGTCAGGCACTTGGCCTCCTCAAGATGGTCCACAGTCCCTCAAGAGCTATCCATCAAGATCTATACAAGAAAAAGGAATCATTGGCATATGTAGTTTTGAATGAGTAAGTTCCCAACCCATATGGTGTTACATATTATCCCTCATAGGTATGGGCTCCCATGAGATCATCAAATAATTTGACCCTCTCAACCCATTTGTAGAGTTCCTATTAGCAACTACATCTCAAAATACATGTAATTCATTAGTTATAATCATAGTATCACATAGAATAATCCACATGCCAACTCTTGCATCTTAGCATGAAAACATAGCATCATTGTTAATCACCACATTCTGAATAATAACAAACTTCATGCTCATGCATGTCATAAAATCATTATATCATGAAACGTCATCACAACATTATACTTCAAGTCATAAAAAAGAGAAATTTAACTCATAAATTGTGGTTAACCCTCATAAGTTATAACATCACCATATTAGTATCAAATGTATATCATGACATCACATAATAAACTAACAACATGTCAATATAACCTCATATCATAGCATCATAATTCCTATGCATATCATACCTATCATAAGCATACAACATCATTATCATAACAAATAAATAAATAAAAATAAAAAAACTTCTATTCTATGGTAGGATAGTTTACTAATTGTCATTGACTTCCTGTACTTGTTGGTGAAACTTCCACTCATTCCATTAGAGTGTCTTTCTATAACTTTTTCTACTATTAACCATCATCATTCCAAGTTGGTCATGGTTAGAAGGATTGTTTTGCAATACTGAACCCTATGCCCTGTGTTGTAGCGATCACCACCACCACCTTCCCTTTGAACCTCTTACCATGGCTTCCATCCCACCTTCCCCTCGTTCTCCATGATATTCAAACTCAGGGTAATGGTAAATACCACCAACTATGATTAAATTATTCTCACTTCTCTGTTGGCATCAAATTTTTGTACTTATTTCAATTAAACTTCCGTGCTTATCCAACTTCGATTTGTGATGAAGCTCTAAATTTTTGTTGTTATGCATCACCAGAAGGATCAATATTTCAACGAGGCACTGCTCGGTAACTTTAAATCAAAATTTCTCCATTTTCATAATTCTTAAACATCACTATCACAAAATCTCTTTTGTGATCATGTTTGTACCATCAAAGTGGGAATTGAATGGATTGTATTTGTTTATTTTTCAATCTAATGATAAATAGTTGACTATTTTTAATCTATATAAATTTAGTCCTAAGGTGTGGAGAATTTTCCCACAATCTTGTCAAACTTCACGTCGGATATTTTCTCTAATAAATATTATTGATAATTAAAAAAAAAAAATAAATGTAATATTATTGTTATTATATTATTAATTATAATTTTAAAAATGAACTTCACATTGGAGATTTTCTCTAATCAATACTATTGACATTAAAAAAAAAAGTAATGTGATACTCTTGTTATTATATATTAATTATTATTTTTAAAAATGTAATATGGTTCTCATAATTTAATAAATAATTAATAGTTGAAACTAAAAAAAAATTATAAAAAAAAATATGATTTCGGGGAGAAGAAAGGTTTAATGTTAAAATTCCCATATCCTGCTAGCATAGCGCTCCATCCAAACAACCAAGTTATAGAAAATGCAAACATGGGTACCAATATTTGTTTAAACATTTATTCTTACAAATTTCATATGGTAAACTATAATTTCTTGGTAGTATTCCTATAATTGTAAGTAGTGCTTAATTATTATATTAACTATGTAAATCATGAAAAAGGTACAAAATTTTGTTGCACTTAGCGAGATTGAAATACATTCACTCTGAAATCACAAGTAAGGAATATTGTCGCTATAGGGAAATCATATCTACTCGTGTTTTCTGAAATTTCTTTGCTAAGTAGTTGAATAATTTGTGTGATGATAATTAATTCCATAATCTATATAATTAATTGTATATTTAATTGTGGGTTGCTACTTAGAATTTTCGAATAATAGGAGTAGGTATGACATACTTGTATCGACGATATTCCTTACTTGTGATTTCAGAGTTGAACATTCTTTGAATATTGCTAACCACAAAAAAGTTTTTGGGGATGACTCTCCACCCAACCATAGGTTCAGCTGCAAATAATCTTTCTATAGTTGGCGACCTCCGAGCCTTCAATCAATGTACTACTGACAGGGAATTCTTTCTCTCATGAAACTCTTCTCCCAAGAAAATGGATCAAGGAATTGATGAATCTCATCCTCCTCATCGTACATTAAAAAGAACCAAAAAGTGGAAAGGGGTCCACATGCACACATTCCATGTGTCAACATGCAACTTTTATTTCTTTATTTTAAGTTTTACTTAATTTAATATATCTCTTAATTCAACTATTTCTTATTTTATTCCCTTTTAATTTTTGTTAACTTTACTTATTCTTACTATTTTTATAGCTTACTTATATATATTTATTTATTTATGGCTCTGGTTTATTATTCACTATTTTATTTATTTATCATTATTATATTATCTCATTACTATATTATTATTTATTGATTATATATTATCTTCATGATTTTATTATTTATTTACTATCATTAATCTTTCTTTATTATTTATTATTACTATCTTTTTTATTATTTATTGTTTATTATTTATTTACTTATATTTTAATATTAGATTATATTATATTATTTATTACTATTGTTAGGGGTATTACATACTCCCTCTCTTTAAGGAACTTCATCCCAAAGTTAAGTTGAATCATTTAGCATTTTATCTTATTTAGTTATTTATTACTTCACATTTGACCTACACCCTCTGCTGAATTAGTATAACTAGTAGGCATCAGAAGTTTTTACACCGCCAAGGAAATGCCAAGGGGTCTCTGTCCTTTTTCCCAACTTTTTGAACTAGGCATAAAGACTTATCGGTCTCTACCATAGCCCAAGGCTGGCCCCAAGGCCTGCACTGAACTTAGACCTCATCTACCCCAAGGCAGGCACCCGACTCAATACTCCAGGCAACTTGAAAATCTAATTCACAATTTCCACACTCATTGTGCACAACTCCAGGCATCAAATTCCTTACACCCCCACTAGAATTTGGCATCCCAATCCAATATCAGGCACTTGACCTACATTATAGACATTTGGCCTCTTCAGGATGTTCCCATAACCCCTCAAGTGCTATCCACCAAGAGCTATACAATATAAAGGAACGATTGACATATGTAGTGTTCATTGAGTATGTCCCTAGCCCATATGGTGTTACATATTCTCTCTTGAAGATATGGGCTCCAACAAGATCATCAAATAAATCATCCCTCTCAACCCATTTTTGGAGTTTTTCGTTTTCACCACGTCTCAACAAACCAATGCATTAGTTATAATGTTATGAACCAACTCACAAAAACATAGAAAAGATAGATCAACAACTTCAAAATCAGCCTCCTTGAGGGGCAAATCTCCCTTACATTACACAAATTAAAAATTCCTGGATGATACAAATGACAATACCTCCTTTCTATATATAGGAATCTAATGGGTCCCAATACAATCAGAGCCTACATAACAATAATATTTTATGGGCACAACAATAACAATAGTGGGCTTCTATGGGGCATAATAATAACAACATGGGGATTATATGAGCACAATAATACAATAAGGGGGTTACACTAATAACAATAAAGGGTTACACTAGTAGTATAGGGACCTAACATGCCCCTCTCCTTCAAAAAGTGTTGTCCTCAATGCTTGAGTATTTATGGATGCTTCTGTATAAAATTCTCATCCTCCCATGTGGAATATTTAGTTGGTAAGTTCTTCCACTCGTTGAGATACTCTAAAATAGATTGATTCCATAGTTGTCGATTTCTTATTTTTGTGACTACATTCAGTGCCAATATGTTTTTTCCTTCCTTGTCAAGTTATGAAAATATTGTTTGAACTGGGATCTTCTCACCTGAAACCTTCTTCAAGCATGAAACATGGAACATAGGGTGCACTGAAGAAGATGCAGGAAGCTCCAATTTGTATTCCATAGTACCAATATTTTGTAACACCTTGTACATAGCATAATAATTTGGTGATAATTTATTATCCTTATTAGCTTGCTTGAGGGACATTTGTTTGTATGGTTGTACTCATAGAAATACCCAGTCACCTACATCAAACATTCTTTCGTTGCAATGTTAATCTACCTGTTGTTTCATTATATTCTTTGCCAAAGTGAGGTTATCCTTTAAGAGTTTGAGAAATTGTTGTTGATGCTTGATGTGATCTTCCACTGCTTGAACCTTAGAATTTTTATTTTAAATATGATTTGATGGACGGTGGATAATATCCACAAGGTGCCATAAATGGAGTTATTTTCGTTGCAGTATGGAAGGAAGTGTTATACCACCATTCAGATAGAGACAACCACTTGACCATTGTGTCTATTTATCAGATACAAAGTAACAGAGATGTCCTTCCAAACATTTGTTCACTATCTCACTTTTCCCATCATATTGAGGATGATAAGATGAGTTATGAGCTAAGTACCCAAATATTCCACCTCTTGTACTCCAAAAAAATATTAGGAGATTTTCGTATATAATTGTTTCTCCTTTAATATTTTGAGCACCCTATCAACATGTTGAACATGATCCTTCCAAGAATTTCTATAGATTAGTATATCATCAAAAAATACTAACACAAATATTCTAAGGAAGGTTTTGAAAATGGAATCCATCAAACCTTGAAATGTAGAAGGTGCATTGGTAAGGCCAAAAGGCATGACCAAAAATTCATAATGACCCTCATGAGTTCTAAATATTGTTTTTGGAATGTATTCAGTCTTCATTATGATTTGATGATATCCTAAACAAAGATCCAACTTGGTGAAGTAAATTGCTCCATGTAATTCATCCAATAATTTATCAATGACAAGAATGCGAAATTTATCTTTAATAGTAAGCTTGTTGAGCTCCCTATAATCCATATACATGTGCATGATCCATCCTTCTTGTGTACCAATAGCACTGGAGCAGAGAAAGAAATTTCACTAGGTTGAATTGTACCAACCTTTACCATTTTTGCAAGCATTTGTTCAATTTCATTGTTTTGGGCATATGGATATCTGTCAGGCCTAATGTTTGGGGGAACACTTCCTGGAATCAAATAAATATCATGATCATGATCATGAATAGGTGGGAGGCCTTGGGAGTCTCAAATACCATGGAATGATTGTCCAAAACATTTTGGAGATATGGAGAAAAAAATGATTTCGATGTGGGAACCTCTAGTGAAAATAATTGTGGAATTACAACCCATTGTTATTTCTTTAGAAGCTTTGTTATGTTGTTAGAGCTAATTATATTTCCCGGTTTCCCTTCTATACCACTTGATTCAACTTCCTTTCCTTCCCAAAAAAATTTCAAGAAAAGTTTTTGAAAATTAAAATCTTTCATACCCAAAGATTGTAGCCATTGGAATCCTAGTACAAAATTTGCACCACCCATTGGAATGGAAAGCATTGGTCTATTAAATGCATATTCTCCCATGGACATCTTGATATTATGGCACTTTCAAGAGAAATTTATGGTTCCTCGATTTGCAACCATTACTTGAGACTCTGGTGCTTGATATAGGAAGAAATTCAATTCCTTGGAGATATTACAATGAATAAAATTATGGGTACTGCTCAAATCAATTAACACTATTACCTTTTTATTCTTGATATTCCATTCTATCTTAAGAGTTTGAGGAGTGGTAATTCTTGTCAATGCATTACAAGATATGGTCAGATTCATTTCTTTTTTCTCTTGGATTGGTTCGTAGCGTATATCCTCTTCTTTTGATGTTTCTTGTTACTTTTCTTGATCCTCTTTCGCATATATGTAAATGTTGGACACCTAATCCTAAATGGGTTAGTGTGGAAGCTAAAGAGACTAAGCAGTCCAAGGGACCTTGGGATGTGAATCCCAATGGTCACCACATGTACTATAAATATGTACCATTTGTGAATAAAAATTGAATTGCGTGCTTTATCTTTCCTATTTGTTCTCGCTCACCATGTTTGTTTAACATGGTATCAGAGCCATGATGTGTGGCCTGTTTTCCCTGAGCAACTCGTCTAAGCTGCCTTGAATAGCGTTGGCCTAGCCTTCATTACCTGCACTCTGTCTGCCACACCTGCACTGCTTGCCTTCTACTCCTCTGTCCACTGCCTGAAGGAGAAACGCTTGAAGGAAATGAAATGCCTGCCTGACAAAGAACACCTGAAGCGCTATCTCTGCCTAAGCGTTGCACTCCTTCTCTGTCCGTCGTTACCAGAATTGATGCCATACCCTCTCTTCTACTCAAAATTGTTGTCAGCAGTCGTATCTATTTTAGATTTTGTCCTTAAAGAGCGATTTATCTAACCATGCATGTGTTGACCTGACAAAATGCTTCTATGCAACTGTGTAGTAACTCCTATTCTCTCAGCCTATCATATATGTTGGCCTAAGAATTTATGAAAGTGTGAGTTACATTCTTTAATCTCTGCGCATATAGTAGAATGGGAAATTGATAGATAAGAAGTAAAGAAAAGAGATGACATTGAACACGCCTCTATTAACAATTATAGTTAAAATTATTGTTATTTGAGCTTTCATCGGATTCAAGTCTCATCATCATCCATCAATAAAAATAGAGATAGATACCCATCATAACGAGTTCAATGCTCACAGAGCTTCAGTACCATAGAAACCGCAGAAGAAATATTTCAATTTATTTGTTTGAGTTATAGTGCTTTGTGGTTCGAAATTTGTGACAAGATTATTTTACTAAGGATCGTAAATCACTTCTTGGTGAGGTGATCATCAAGCACCGAGAGTGGGATGCCAAGAGACGTGGCATGCTTGGCACTGCACTCAGAGGTGGGGACGTGCACAATGTCTTTCAGCTCCTAACCTTCATAAGCTCTTCGATTCTGGCCACGACAAAAGCAGTAGTGAAATTCGTTGGTCTTGAGATTCACGTGGTAAGAAGAAGCCAAGGTTGTTAGTGATTTCGGGTCTGTTGAGGATATCTCAGCTTGAACTAGCTGGCTGTCTCACAAATCAGAAGCACGGATATCAGAATCTTTAGATCAGTCAGGAGTAATTGTATTCTTCCATTTCTTACTAACCCAACGAACTGAAATCACCTTGGTGCTTGATATCATGCTCTCTTCAAGGCATTTTCCTGTTCAATGATCTGAAGCACATGCTGGTTCGATGCGCTTTGACCACCTCGTATTTGAGAAGAGAGGATGGGAGACGCTTTCTGGCATTTCTTTTTGGATTAAATGCTCAGCTGGTAAAAGAACTCATTACCATCTTTCGTTCCCTTTGGTCGAAATTCCGTTCTGGAAGCTTATGGCGAAATTCTCTACAAGGCATGGAGGTTTGCGAAGGGTTCTTCGCTCGAGGAGAATGAAAACAATTGCATGCAGGGTTTAGTTGAAGGGGCCATATATGCCTCTTCTAAAGCGCTTGCTTCGTCCATCAGAAAGGTTTTAGGAGGGTTTATTAATCAGAGGACCCAGGATGGTGTCGAGGCCTTTCTTTATTGCCTCCAAGAACCTGTACTATTCAGGGCTCTGCAGGTAGCAAATTCAAATGTTCGCCACAATGCGTTGCTTTTGCTAGTAGATATGTTCCCTCTGGAAGATCCAGCGGCATCAAAAGAAGAGAAAGAAAGTTTGTTAGAGAAGCAATTTGTGCTCCTTGAGAAATTGCTGGTAGATGATTGTCCTGATGTGCGCTCTGTAGCTAGACTTGTTGTTGAATGTAACATGGATTTACACGATATGCAAAAATAGTTGAATGTGGACTTACCATGGAATCGAACCATGTTCTCTTTATTTTCTGAGTCAAATTTTATAGCTAAAATGAACAAATTATTGATTATTGTAGCTACACGAGTAGAGATATAGTGCAAAGATTGAATATTAGTTGGATCAATTGATTGTAATTGACTTGGCACATGCTCAATGCTCACCCTTTGATTCATCCAAATCAAAACTGATTTTTGAACACAGTCACATTTAGTCAAACACATGTGTAAGTTCTGAGAGCAGTATTGAAGCCACCTCAAAGCAGATTTGGTGTTGTCCACGAAACAATTTGAAACAACCTCTGAGTGAAGTGATTTTTGAAGAATCCATAAAGAAGTTTGTGAAGAGGTTTGGAATAGACTTTGGTGGATCCTTGATCAGCATTATGAAGTGAATTTGAAGCAATTTTGAAGACATTTTTGGAAGTCATTCTTGGAGGAGTTTCTTGTAGAGATTTTGGAGCAGTTTCTTGTAGAGATTTTGCATGATTTCCATAGCAGCTAGATGCTCTGAAGTTTGAAGTTGAGGACAACGCTCATCTTCACATTTATATATTTTTTTGCATTGATATATCCCAGTTTAATATTGATGTTCAGCTCCAGTTCATTCTTGAAACGAACTGTGGGCTGTTGATTTACCATGTGCCCAATTATACCACGAGAAATGACCTCTGGAGAAAGTGAATGCAACTTGGTAACATCCAGCTTAGTCAGGTCCTGCTCCATCAACCATTTTCGCTACATTGTTGCCACTTGACAAGCCCTTAAAAGATCTTGTAGTAAGAGTACAATATTATTTTTCTGTCGCTGTTGCCTCAGTTTTGTTTTTTAAGTGACATTGAAGAAAAATGGCCAGAATCAGTGAAGTATTAGAGTTCATGAAAACTCTTATACAATCTACTGTTGATGACACATTACAAATCAGAAAAGGATCTCTTTCAGAAATTCAAACATGTCTACAAAATGCACAGGAAAAGATTGATTTTTTGCAGCTTGAATCACAGCTACAGCAAGAAGAGCTACATCAAAATAGACACCATACTGAACCTGT
>APFE031213243.1:18577-51856 GCA_000404065.3 Pinus taeda
GTGGAATATATGAAGAGAGGTGAGAGTAGGTGTTTAGTTTAGTTTTTGTTTTTTTTGTTTTTTTCTTAAATTAATTTAATTATTACTCTATTCATTTAACTTTTTATTTATTTATAATATTTTGTTATTTATATTTAAAGTTGTATATTATTTCTTTTATAATTTTATAAATTATATAGCCCCGACGGAGTCATCCATTATCTTGAGATGAGGAATTTTTTGGATTCTTGTTTTCTCTTCATGATAGAGGCCTTTCATTCAATTTATTTAGTAAACATAGCATTCACAGGAGGGAGGATTACACACTGGACTTAGTCCAATACCACTAACCTTGCTCCACTTCCAATGAGCGTTAATAGCCCCAGTGGAGATGTCTGCATGCCCCATTGGAAGTTGCCTCAACAAAAGGAGTGGGAGGATTACACTAAATTTTAATCTAGTGCCATTGGCCTTGCTTTACTACCAGCGAGCATCTATAACCCTGACATAGATACCAGCATGCCCCACCTAAGAAGACATAATTTCCTATCCCTAGGGTAGTATGTTGATTAGGAAGATCTCATGCATGGTTATAATATAACTAGTCCTACCAAAGCTTCAATCAAATTTTGTGAAAGCCCAATCTTATGGTTATAGGTCTAGTCCTTATGACTGAATATGATTCCTTAGTATTTGTGTGTAAGTATTCTGAAAGAGATATGTGGTGAGAAATATTCAATCTGAGCTTGACATTAAAGATATTGATATTTGAGCTCTTTAAATATTGTTACCCCTCAAACATGATTTACAAACAAAGTATTTAAATAAGTATTAAAAACTCGTTAATATAGTTCATACCAAGGATTCATAGATGTGTATTTCATTCTACTATGATTGCATAAAGACTATTTAGGATGCAAAAACCTTCATATTTATTCATTCTAAACCTAGGAACCATAAAAGGTTTATTTATGTACATGATTTATATACAGTGTGCTTCAATAGAAATTTTTCTCAAAGAAAACATAAAGCCAATGCACCTAGGGTAAAATCTTACCAGTTGCATGATTACTTTTCCTGGGCTTCAAACTTCTAAATAATATTTACGTTCTCAACTACTGGAAAAAGAAACGAAAATATTCATTTACCAAGCTTCACAAAATATGTTTGATGTATAAGTTGAAGATTTTTTCAAAATATGCACCCATCCATTGTTCAACAAAAATGTGTAGCTCTGCACGGATTTTTGATGAATGAGACATTGTGATGTCAGTGACTTGTTCATATAACTCGTTTTCGAATGTCTCTCCCTCATTAATATCTTCAGTGGTCATAGGACTAGTCAAAATTAAGTTTGAAAATAAAATAATGGCCATAAATTCTAATTCATTCATAACCTTAAGGTTAGAGACATAATTTGTATGTTGTACAATGCATTTATCATAAACATAGTCAATGTGAGGAAGATGGAGAGGTGTTGAATCAATTGTACCCTCATGTGTCACAGTATGAAAGGATTCATAATCAAGTCGTGACTGTAAACCAGAACCTGTATCAAAACCGTCTCCTATTTCAAATCATGATCAAAGGTTAATTTCTCATCATCATACACATCATATATAGGTGGTTTAGAAAAATCGTCATAAACATTATATGGACCAATATCACAATCATTAAAAACAGTGTCACAAACCTACACATTTGTTTGAGAAAGTTGTTTGAGAATTGATGTGTGATTTGCACAATCACAAATGGATGAGGTTGATGTTGTCATAGACATAATTTCTTATTCAACATGCCCTTCTTCCCAAACTTCATTAGCATAATGATTAGGGAAATTAAATTAAAAAGAACCAAAGTCGAGATCAGTGATTATTCACTAGCTTCCTTAAGGTTTTCTTCGTGAACAGAACGTTGTTCAATTAAATATTAAAATGGAAAACAAGTTTCATTAGCATCATTAGATTCATTTTTCTGACATCCAACTTCATCATTAGCACAATATTCTCTTTCTTAAAACTCTAAATGAGAATCATCATAATGTTGATTTATACAACAACAATTTTCAATGAGTGAATGTTGGCTTATTGGGGCTTGACCCAGGTTTGGAAGAGCTTTAGCCAAACAAATCCCACACTACCGGCCCTTTTGGGAAACAATCCGCAGAGCGCGAACTAAAGTCTCACCCGAGGTAGTATGTGAGGGTGCTGGAACCAGGTTTCCACACCCTTGGGATGTCTTGATGAGGTCTAGATGGGTCGTAAACTAACTTGCGCACTCGCGCTGCTCCACGTAGCTATTTAGCCTTTGCGTAGCTCTGCGACAAGGCACTTCCTAGATTCCTTATTATTATTATGTTTATTATAGATCTGATCTATTCCTTAAGGTCTTTAATCAAGCATTCAACAGTTACAACCAGCGCGTGCAACCATAAATCTCAAAGATATGCATAAAACCATAGCATAAGCATGAACATATAGATCTATGATCAGATGTACAATAATTCAGAAACACTTATCTTTATTAACCTTAGGTTCAATACAATCCAATTCTGCCCTGTGCACTCAGCTGTAGGGGTCCATGCACACATTTGCAAACTCTACTAGATCTTTGTGCACACAGCTACAGAGCCTACCCTAACTACTACCAACCCCGACTCAGACTTACAGACTCAAAGCGAATATTGCCTTCAAAAACCCATAACATTCAAGATCCCAACTAAAGTTGTCATCTACCCTTAGAGTCTCGATCTATTTATACATTCGCATGGTCTTCTGACCATGGGCAGGCTGATTCGCTTTTTATTATCTTACATTATTTTCGGGCAGACAACCCTTTGACTTGACTCATTACAATTCATGCTCTATGCACTTCACAGAGCCTTTACCATACTATTACCCCAAAATTGTGGGCTTTAAGCCCCAAAACTGTTACGCGGGGGGTTCATTGCCCAACAGGCCCCCAACACAATCATCATGACTTGTCCTGAGTCACTCGGCTGGTGCAGTAATCTTCGTGTGGAGTTCATCCAGCAACCTTTGCACTATACTAACATCTGCCACACATTCTTTCACTGTCCACTGTATCAATTGTGCTCGACATTCTGATGCATTGTTGGAGGCACCTTCCTGCCTTAGCGCATATGTGTCCTGCATCTGGGTCAGCTTCCCCTCGATTGTAGTGGTGATCGTGAACGCTTCCTCAAGCCAAGGCTAGATACGTGCTTTGAGCCCAACTTCTCGCTGTCATGTGGCGTCCACCTGCTCCTTCAAAGCCTAGGCCTCCCTCATCTTAGCCAAGCACTGATTGATGGCAACCGTTTGTGCAGTTCCTCGGACATTGTCATAAGCCTGCTGCAATTCCCGTGCTTCTGTCTCTACCTGCTACAGTGTTGGGTCTTCTTGTAGTGATGTGAGCATAAGAAGGGACTGATCCAACAATCCTGTGCAGTCTTGTACAACACACTCTATCACTTCTAATCTTGCTTGAATTGTGCAGTGGCACTGCTCTCTAACTTCTGAGGGTGTGGTAGGTTGTGCCTTCATCCTTAGCTCTGTGATCTGTAAGTTCAACTCCCATTGAGCTTTCACGGCCTCCTCTTGGGCCCTACGGAATCCTGCCTCCATGTGATGAATTTTGTCGGTTGCGGGGAGTTCCACTGGTACAGCTAGTTCTCCTCCATGGTCTGTTCCAATCCTTGGTTGTGTGCAACCAAGTTGTCGCGTTGTAGACTGATTTGCTCCAGATTTCCTTTTTTCTCCATTAAGACCTGGAGGGCGCCGCCTTCCCTAACGCGGAGGTCAGCGGTCACCCCATCCTGCAGCTGGTATAGGGTTTCTCAAGGAAGGGTGGCTAAATTCAACCTCCAACCCCTCATGTCACCTTCAGCCTTTGCTAAGACAGCACCTGCAGGTAATATTAAAGTGTTCATTGTGGAAGTGCACACCATTTGATCTACTACGGGTGTATCTTCTGCGAGGGTTGAAATCATCCCTCCTAGGGGTCGCACCTATAACGCCTGCAACTGCACCCTGAGCTCCTCCAACACAGTTGTCTACTCTGTCATCAGCTCCTTTAGAACACCCTTAGTGACATTACACGCTGGTTTGCTACTGGCAAGAAGATCTTTGTCCAAGGTCTTTGTTGTCTTTGTCTTTTTGCGTGCATGTGGCTGCTCCTAGATGCATGGCCTCTTGAGTTGGGTCGATTTTGTGGTAAGGTTTGTGCATTCCTATGTCTCCGCTTCCCCCTGTATGTCCTACTTCATGGACATTTCCTGCTCTTCCTTGATCTCTTCGGTGATCACGGTGGTGGTTGCTGCTGTCGTCTTGGTTGCCTCCCGCTGCGAGGCTACTTTCTGTTCCTGGCGCATCCTTTCCACCATTTTTGTGATGCGCAGCTTGAGTTCCTTCTTCCGCTATTTTGCTACGATCTTTTCTAATTCAGCCAAGTCTGGGGCGCACCGCTCCAAATTCCATGCTACCATTACCTCGAAAATTGCATCGTCCGTTGCAATAAACGGAAGCTTTACCCATGTTCGATTTGGATCCTTTCGTGCCCAGATATACAGATTATACATATCCACCTTCAACTCAACCGCATTGTGCAACCTGTTGTATACTTTCAGGGTTAACCGTGGTCTGCAGTTGATTTGTGTCCAGATACTCACCTCCGTAAATATCCAAAACACATTGATCTCCTGAATCCTCGTGGCGTCTTTTGTAGCCTAGAGCAAGTTATACCATACAGCTTCAGGTAGGTTCTTCTCAATGTTGAGAAACTGGCTACCCTTCAATAGCTCTCCTACAATGAGTAGGATCGATACGAGCAACCATGCATAATGGAAAGTCTTACCTTGCTCCTGGGCTTCCCTACAATTCATCAAAAATTCGTTGCAGAGAAACTACACCCAGTTGAACTGAACCCCTTCTGCGCACTGCTCTACGAGCGCAATAACAGAGGCTGGCACCTTGTCTGCACAACATTTCCTCATGATCTTACTGGCTAGTAACTAGGTGACGATGCGTATCCCTCGGTCTTTGATGCTTGCTATTACATACCCTCACTTCTGCTTTTCCAGCTTATATTTAGCCTTCATGGCTTCTGCTAGGCCCACGTTGCTACTCATTTTGGCTATGGCTGCAGGATCGTTTCCTTTAGTAGGTAGCTGGGAAATTTAGTGTATTAAATCGATTGTGATGGGAATTGGTTCCTCCAGCCATAGATACCCATCATGTACTAGACATAGTAACTGTCGGATAACATAAAAATTGTGATGGTCGCATGATGATAATGGGTTATCCACCTCAGATTGAGTAATCCCACCTTCTCCACACCTCGTATCCACTTCTGCTACAGTAATTTCTCCGCAGCCAATTGGGGGAACTTCTCACTATCTGCGAGGTCCCAATCTTCGAACTTGATATTCGGTACCTGACCCAACAGTAGACCGTCAAACCTTATTTCATTCAAAAGAAGCGAGGTCTGGACCATGCTCTTCGTGGCCTTGAGGTCCTTTAGTATCTTGGTCATCCCTTTCCACAGAGAGATATATGGTGGTATCGTTAATGCAGAAGGTACTTGGGAAACATTTTCCTCTCCCTCATCCTGTGCTTCAATCTGAGTGATCAGGGCTTGTAAATCTTCCTCTTCCTCCTCGAGTTCAATGGTGATTGATTTTCCCTTTTCTGCCATTGACAACTTACTGAATCACAGTGATACTTGAACTGGCCCCATAATCTATTTGTCTTTCTGAGGTCATGACGTGCATGGGTACTTTGGAACCTCTGGAGCAACGGCCTCCTCTCCGGGCTCCTCTTGGGTCAGATAGGGTTCTTTCGCAAACCTTACTCTGGTTCTAGCAGCACACATCGTTTCTATCCTAGATTCGCTCACAGGTGACCAAGTAGTTGGGTGCTTGCTACTCTGTACTGACTCAAATCTCAAATATCCAAGTGTTTTTCTGGGGCTACCCCAAGGGGTTTGATAGGAACGTTTGAATTTTAATTTGACCATTCCCTCCACTTCTAAGTCATTAATAGCTTCTTGGCGGCAGATATTTTCATATCTAACTTGGAATTCTTATCTTAATGGCCCAACACCTACTCCTCTCTGCTGTAACTCGGACTTCTTGTCATGAATAGTGTCGTCAACGGTCACTTCCCAGCCTTCCCATGCAGCAGTGCAGCCTCTTATGTGTGACCATGGTCCTGATGACTGACTGACCCTGCGTGGAACCTCCTTTCTGCGCAACTCTCCTGCAGACTTGTTTATAGTCCCGTGCCTTCTTTCAACTGCTTGGAACGCTAAGACTATGCTTTCCACAAATAGTCAGGTGGTCACACCCCATGTGCGAGACTTCCGCTTCCCTGCTGGCTCGGGCTATAGGCACCCTTCGAGTACTTTTGTATCAAGTAGTATCGTGGTCTACACTCCCTTATTTAGTAAGGTGCGGTTGCAGCCACGATAGTAGGGTTGCAGCTTGTTCCAATGCAGTAGTAGGGTTGGCCAAGCCTGGTCCCCTTATGCTTAGTTCCGCGTGGCCCACTTATGCGACTTCGGTGTTCAGTTTACTAATTTTGTCATCTAATGTGATGCTTTTCCTCCTCAGTCGTACCCATTCTTCATTGAGTTCCCGAAGTTTGAAGCTCTCATGTCGAATGGCTTCCTGTAACTGCTAAATTTCTTTACCCCGGTCCTTGCGTCCTGTCCGAAGTGTGGGGGCTGCGGTCTGGAGAGTTTCCTTTATCTTCCTGGTTTCATCTTGTCTCATCAATGATAGGATCACCTTCACACTCCACTTCTTGCTTATGGTCCAATAGGCCTATCGAACCCTTGGTATACGCAGATTCCCACCTGTTTTTCGATTGCTTTGTCGCGAATGGCTGGCAAAATGTGTCGCTTTCCCTGCTGTTGTGGCGGATTCTGATTTTTGATTCTTAGTCGGGGAGGCGGTTGCACAACATACATCCACATTCCTCGCTGCCGGTGGATGATCAAACCGCTTTGTCCTCCAAAATATACACGCATCCACCTTCTACATTCATGCCAGTTCCTCCTAGTCTTTTAATGTGTATTCCACCCTTGTGTAGTTGTCACACACACCGCCCCTTTTTGCGCATTGTGCCACTTTTGTCCCAATATTTCCTTTTCATAGTGGTCTACGTATTCCTCCCCGTTTGTTGCACCCTCATTTGTTGGTAATTCCCTTGCTTCGGTCGTCATGTGTCGTGGTGCTCTAACCATCATATTACAATTCAGTGTTGTTACTTCATGTAGTCGATTATGCCATCACTCTATTTCTTCATCTGAATCTGTCGTGCAGGAATTGTCACACTCCCATGAGATTCTTCCATCTGATGTGGGATTCACCCGGTCCTGGTCTTACGTCGTTATCTGGTAAATGCAGTCTAGTTCATTATCACTGTCCTTGTCGCGCAAAGGTTTAGTGTAGCATGCTCCTTCGGCTGGATCCAGTGAAACTATTACGCGGAGAGAATTTTCCTTGAACATCATTTTTCTCCTCTTTAGGTTGATGACTCCATTCATGTATGTGGCCCAGTCTATTCCTAACAATGCGGGGTAAGGGTTAGTGTCATCCACAAGTTCTATTACCTCAAAATTTGTTTGTGTGCTTGCGCCTTCAATGTCCACTGTTACTCCCTGCAATCTGCCCTTGGGCAAGATATTTTGTTGGTTCACCATTTGTAATTCAATAGGAGACCCATTGTAATGCGGGCCTACCCATGTGTTCCCAGGTCTGTTTAGGCAGCACATTCACATCCGACCCTAAGTCCAGAATGACCTGATCCATCTCATAGTCACCAATCTGTGCCGTCAACCACATTTCCCGCTTGGTGCACAAAGCATGCTTGCCTAGTTTCCGGATCATGCATGGGTCGCCCGACCCTACACACCTAGTTATCAGCTCTTGCAATCCCTCAACTACCTTATTGTCCCATAGTAGCTTCATGCATGTCTCTAAAGAGGTAGTTAGCATAGAAGGATCCATTTCTAGCTCAGTTTGATCCTTACTACCTGAAGTAGAGGCCTCCACAAAGCTCTTCTTAGCTTCCATAAATGTCTCCTTTGCGCGATCCAAATCAAACTCAAGTTGCTTTATAGGGGCCTTGCGAACCCATGTATTCTCCTCAGTTTGCTTCTCCTTATCCTCCCCTGTGGTTGCACTGCTTCTGAGCACCATTTTCAAATTGGGTTCCTCTTTGTGCGGTTCAACCCTCATCATTTGGATGTTCTGTGTTGGAGTAGACTGAAGCACCCCTTTTTCATGCATCTGTGCGATTAGTGTGGGGCAATCTACAGCTTCATGATCAAACTAGTAGCAGTACGGGCAACATGTTCTGGTCTGGTTCGTACAGTCACACGCGTAGTGCCCAACTCCTCCACAATTGTAGCAGATCAACTGTCCAGGCCCTCGTCCGGGTCCCGTTCCTCCTCTTCCTCGTCCGCGTCTCTGGAATCCACCGCATGTTATTGCTGTGGTTGGATCTTGACCTTGCGCCTTAGTTTGTATCCTATAAGTAGGTGTTCAATCAATCAGCAACTCATAACTTCAGTAGTTGCGCTCGTCGTGGCCCACCAATCTACAAAAATTGAAAAATAGCTGCTGGGGGGTCTGTGTAAACTTCTACAGGAGATCACAGTTATCCGTTGTGTGCTTTCCTCCCACCTAACAAATCACACACTAGAGTGCAAGCATCGTGCTTGGCCCTGCCTGTGCCTCTGGTCTCAACAGCATTGGTCCTCCCACTGCCAAATAGTTTGCGAATATTGGACAATGATCCTTATTGTGGCCTTGGCCTTTACATTTTATGCACCACATTTCTTCACGCACTTCTGGCGGCGGTGCCCTATCCTTTTTCAAACTCTACATCTCCAAGCATAGGTTTTGTAGTTGCATGTGGATTTTTGAACTCCCAACCCATGATCCTATATCGAAGTTTCATGCAACCTCATCGCTATTTCCAATGTTTCTGCTTGGGTTGGAATCTTCTGCTATGATAGCGTTGTCCTCAGATGTGGTGTCAAAGACACCACAAACCATGTGTGGTGTTGCACATCCATCAGCGTCATGTTAGCCTCGGGGATCATGCTTTTCAGTCTCTAGTCCAGATCCCAGGGGGTTTCACATGGCAGCATCGCAATCTCCTTGAATCTGATGATCGACTGCGTCTCCAATTTCGGCTAGCTAAATTCTTTGTTTAATGCAATCTGGATTTCCGCTATCCCAGCATTCGAATGATCATTCGAGTGCTTGATATACCAAGTCAGTGCGCGATCCTACAACGCACTTACCAAGGTGGCCTTTTTAATGTTATCATCCATAATTCCATACATTTCCCACACTTCTCTTACTACGAACCAAAACTAATCTAGATTTTCACTTCCTACTCCTCTGAATACAGGCAACTTGATTGCACTCACCATGTTAAACTTCTGGTTTGGTGGAGGTGGTGTGGGCAAAGATGGAGGCGAAGGAGGTGAAGTGAGTGGTGGTGTTAGCAAGGATGATAGCTGTGGAATGCGTTGCCTTATCAACCTGACTGCATTCCTTGGAGAAGCCCAAGTGCGCTCTTCCTTGTCCTCTCACGGAGGTGATATTAACGGACTATTTCCTAGCCCTTCGATACCCTTGTAGACCCTTCCACTCCGTGTCATTCCACTCATTAATAGATTCGCATCACTCTTTTTTCACATAACAACATCTTAATCCAGGTATTCAGGGATTTGATGTACCTACCTCGTGGTCCCTTGAGAAAATGCCGCTTAGCTTCATTGTAGCTTATGGTTGTGTCTATCGTGAACTCAATGATAAACCCTCCTATTATCTGATCCAGCCAATGATCTATGACCCACGCGATCTTATCTTCGGATGCCTCTAACCTACACACCAACTCTGGAGTCCACACTATCGGTTGCTCAAGTTTTCACCTTCCCTGACTGTGAACTAGCCTCGCGATCCAATCATACAGTTATAACGAGAAGGTCGTGAAGAAGATCTCGTGGATCTCCGTATATATGTGTTGAAGGCCTGAAAATCAGGTCTACAACAAGGGGGATAACCACCTGGTCTGGAACTTGAAAATAGCGCCTTTTCTGTTTGGAATAGTGGCTCCGACTAGGGTGATGGAACTAGTTTCCCAATTTGTTTATGATGGTACACTAAGGGGATGATGTTTTTCTTTTTTAAAGTTTTATGGGGAGAATGCTTTATTCTAAATCTAATCTAACATATGCAATTTTATTCTAAGGAAGGAAAACATCTAATTTTAAACTATCCTGGGAGTAACACTTTGTTTATGCGATCTAAAATAATTTATAACAATGATTGGTAATAAAAATCATTCAATCACTATGAGAAAAGAGTACATTAAAGATGATTGCTTCGTATAAGAAATTAGTCGAAACAATTATGATAAACAAATCGCATAATAAGTCATTCATACACTTAGCATAAAAAGAATAGTTATCACCATACAAAAGTGCAAAAATGATAACTGAACATTCATGCTTTCATACATAAACAAATGAAAATAATATATCACTTGGCACATAAGCAAAAAGTATTAAGAGATAAAAGTACCATTGATAATAGGTCTTGCTCATGAGCTTCAGAAATATAGATTTATCTTCAAATAATTCAATATCCACTAAGAGTACATAAGTGCATTTCAGTAGTAGACATTAAACTCAGATATAAATGAATCTCGTTCCATTCATTTATCAAAACCTCCTCAGTGGGGGGCAAAGTGCACATTCTGAAGAATTGTTTTAGACAAATTTATGGACTCCTCTATAAATGCATGAGAGGGGTTTAAATACTACTCTAATGAAAACTAAAAATAGTTATTACAAAAATAGATGAGGAGGTTCAAAACGACCATCCTCATTTTAGGCAAAAATGAACTAAAATTAAACTAAAATTGTATTTATGTTGAATCATGTATCTGTTCTTTTAAGTTGCAAATGTCCAGCATGGGCTTCAGGAGTGTCGGTTGGTCGAATTTAGCCTTCAATTGACCTATGAATACAAAATCGAAAAGTGTTGGCATTATCTTCTCGGCGAACATTATAAGGCATTTCAGAGTCATCCACTGGCTATGTGGTTTTACCAGGAACTGCCAGTAAGTATCCCAATTTAACTTGCTTATCTATTTAATTGACTTTGCTTTTTCCTCTGCCCTTTACTTCCACCTAGTTTGAAGTTTTTGTGCCTTTAGGAGGAATCCTGGATTGGTCTCTGATATTAAATTTGTTGTATGTAGATTTTCATTGATGCAATCGATGACATTGCATGTTGTTGTTGTTGCCTCCTCCATCGCTTGCTCTGCTTCCTTGAGTTGTGCATCCCATTTTGCAAATAGAATTTCTTTGTGGGATTCATCAATCCTGGGCAATTCTACTCTTTTTCCTTCCTCTGATTTCTACCAATTCACAAATTCAGAAACTTTCTTAAAAACTAAATCATAATCAAGTCGTAAGTCTACAACTTGATTTGTAATGTAGTCGCTTTTTTTGCAATGGGAATTCCATTGTGAGATCCTTTAGCAAAGCGTTTCTTCCTGTTGTAAGAATTGGTCATTGAAGGCAAGGGCTTCTATGATGAATTCTTTAATTTTAGGGTCGTCCTTATGCAATTTTATTGTGGCCTGTAACTTTTGTTCTTTATTGGCCAGATTGTTTTGGTAACCCAACTGCATTAGCTGGAAATCCTATTGTAGCTTTGCCAATTGTATTTATGATTCTCACCTGACGCTAGCCTGCTGTAGTTGTTGTTCCAAAAACAAGATCTTATTCTCCTTTTCTTTTAATAGCATTTGAACTTCTGCCACTTTATTAATGGTTGCATAAGCATATGCCCCTGGAATTTGAGAGAGCCTAGTGAGGTTTTCTGTTGGATTGGTGGTCGGGTCTTGCCAAAGAACATCCAAAGGTTCAGCCTCTGAAGAAAGTACAGTATCTATTTTTATTTCTTTCTTTGTCTCCTGACAACAGCCTTATGCTGCGGGCTATAAAATACATCCATAGGATGGATCTCCTCTATTTTCAGCACAATTTCAAATGACAAAGCAACAAGAATATGCTCTATCTCTTGAGTATTAATAACCTCTTCTATTATCATCTCTATGGCTGTCCCCCCTGGGTTTATTAATTGCTCTGCACCCTATTCCTCGGTGTTAATTAACTCATTATAATTCTCCCACTCATTTTCTAGGTCTGCTACAATTGGACTTGTTGGCTTTTCGAGGGGAGTGGGAGTCTTAACCTGTTTTGGGGATAAAACCTGTTGGTCAGGCTTTTCTATAGACTGTGTTGTATCTTTGATTGACACTTCACTTCTGTTGTGATCACTTTTTAGCTGTTCATCAGATTTTTCAGTTGATTCCCTCTCAGACTTTGATTTAGACTTCTCTTCTCCTGAACTTCCACTTATGCTAATATTGGGTGTGGGCTCCCTTATTGGTTCAATGCGCAATTTGTCCAATGGGACATTTTCCAATCTCTATTCTCTGTAATGGTTAAACTCTTGAAGCTTTGCTTGGTCAAACTGAATTTGTGCAATATGTAGAATCTCTTTGAGAGAGATTTTCTGCCAAAAAACATCGTCGAAGATATCATCTTCTTTAGTAAACACTTTTATTTTGACCATTGTTGTAAAATTCTTGATAGTATCCAAGGGATCATACTGCCTCCCTCAGAACTTTGGTAGCTTTAGACTAGCATATTATCAACCTCTCTAAAAGCGTGTCCCAAATCAAATAATGCAAAGGCCGCACAGACCACAGGTAATTGAGGCCAGATGGCCTTCTTCTTATCCTTGAGTTCTCTGCTCATTCCCCCAACACCATAGGTTTGGTAAGCTATCTCTCGGGCCATAACTTTGTCAGGAACATACAAAGGAAGCACATGAGGTGAGGCAATGCTCCCAAATACCCTAATGTAGGTGAATAACTCCTCCCCAAACCACCTTCCCACAAGGAGAATGTCAATTTTAGCTTTTGTGGAGAATCTTGGGGTGTTTGTATTATATAACATTTTATGAATGGGAAGCATTACTCCATGACAAATCTTATAGAAATGTGGGATGAAATTAGATTCCCACAGTTCTTTATGGCAGACTTGAATAGGTAGACGGTTCTGTACTGTCCATTTCCACCCCATGGTGGGAAAATCAAAGACAAAACAAATAGTATCCATGATGTAGGCAGCTAAAAATAATGGAAGATAAAACCTCTGAGAAAAAATTCTTTTAGTTTGATAATTCAAAATAGCGTAAGCTAAATTATCCGATAAAATTTTGGCCCAATCCATGATGGTGATGGTGGCATTGGTGGCCGCATCTAATAAAGGAAACCGTTCTAATGAAAACTTATTTATATTTGGCTTCCCAAATAGTCTACATAACATTGCAGTAGCAAAATAATAGGGAGAAGTGAGGGAGCCATTGGTGTACATACCATTTTTGTCCTTCTTTAATGGTTCTTCCTTCGCAGACCAACTCTTTGTGTAGTCTGCCAAATCCTCGTTCTCTTTGGCTAATTTTTCCACAAATTGTTTGTTATAACTGGCTTGGGGTTCTAACAGGTGATAAATACGTCTCAAATTACCTAGGGTAAATGACCCCATAACCTCCTTGTTCCGTGTCTTGAATTCCTTGTCGAATATATCAGCGTGTTCTATAATCCATTTTACCATATCCGTGTAACAAAGTATATTTGGCCTCGCTGCAATACAGTGCATAAACGAGCACGCAAGCTCTGTTAGTGATGCTTTGGATAACCCACGTCCATCTACCATACTGTAACCTCCATAACTCTCAGGTTTTCTTCTTCTAACAGTCGGTACATGCCTTCCCAAGTAGATATCCCTGCTTCCCTAGTACAAGTGGTGTCTGTAAATAATGGAGTCATCTCTAATTTTTCAAATGCGGGAGCTTTGCCTTTCTTTCCCATTACATTTTGTGTGTTGTTCTGCATTTTTCTTTGCGTATTGCTCCTGAAAATAGTAAGCAGAGAACAAAGATACAATAAGGATGATGGTAAATAATGAACCACAATAAGGTGACGGGAAAGCTTTTAATTTTTTAAAATCATATCAAAGATATCACCTTACATGAAATAATCCTTTAAACCATATCTGGTTCTTTTTTAATAAATACCATCAGTGGACCGTTAAGTTAACATTAATGCTCATAACTCTTGCATAGAATGACAAAAGGTACTATCATTGAATTCTAAGCCCTTAGAATTGCGATAAAGCGATTTTGCGATTTGCTTCGCAATATCACAGATCACGATATCGCAAAACCTATTATCTTTAACAATCATTTGTTTCATTGTGTAGCTGTGAGATGCAATTTGCTAGAGTTTTTTATCGCATTTCGCAATATATGGGCATTTTGTATTAAGTGGCACTGCGGTCAATGGAATATGTGATATGTGATAAGTTTTTAAGGCTTGCGATGTCGCATTCTTGTATTCTCGCTTTTTTTCCATTTCGAAGAGTTTCTTAGTAAAGGATGCCCGTCATTACCCTTTTTGCGATGTGATGCATATCATTAAAGATCGAATTTATTAAAGTTTTTCTTAGTACTCAAGACTTTCCACTTACAAGGGTTTTCCTAGCCTTGTAGTTGTATAGCACTTTTCATAAGGAGGCTTAACAATTATAACGTTTTTCATGTGCATGAAGCGTGAAAAGGTAGGAATTCATATTGTTGGGAGTTTTTCTTTGATATCATGTTTTATTGAAAACAAAAAGACTATCTTAAGTGCTAAGTTTTGATTTTTTAGAGGGGTCCCCATTTATTAATGTTATTGCTAACACTAATAAAAAGGGGGTTGTTGATGGTCACCACAATATGTAGCGATCCAGCCACCTCTTCTTAGATATTTGTGGGGTTTTGTTTCACTGTACCACGAATTCGTGCAACTTCTAATCCAACTAATATTTAATTTCTTTCTTTGTAGGGTTCTTGTGTTCTGACATCAGACATCCCTTAGGCAGATCTCGGTCTCGGCAATGGAACCATTTGTTGGCTTATTGGGGCTTGACCTAGGTTCGGAAGAGTTTTAGTGAAACAAATTCTGAACTATCGGCCCTTTTGGCAACAATCTACGAAGCACGGACTGAAGTCTCACCCGAGGTAGTATGGGAGGGTGCTGGAACCAGGTTTCCGCACCCTTGGGATGTCTTGATGAGGTTTGGATGGGTCGCAAACCGACCTGCGTACTCACGCTACTCCGCGCAACTCTCTGGCCTTCGCATAGCTCTGTGACGGGGCACTTCCAAGATTCTTATTATTTTTATGTTTATTATAGATCTGATCTATTCCTTAAGGTCTTTAATCAAGCATTCAACAGTTACAACTAGTGCGCACAACCATAAATCTTAAAGATACACATAAAACCATAGCATAAGCATGAACATATAGATCTGCGATCAGATGAACAATAATTCAGAAACACTTATCTTTATTAACCTTTTTTTTCAGTACAATCCAATGCCGCCCTACACACTCAGCTGTAGGGGTCCGCGCACATAGCTGTGAACTCTGCCAGGCCTCTGCACACACAGCTGCAGAGCCTACTCTAACTACTACCAACCCCGACTCGAACCTATAGACTCAAAGAGAATATTACCTTCAAAAACCCATAACATTCAAGATCCTAACTAATGCTGCCTTCTACCCTTAGAGCCTCACTATATTTATACATTCGCATGGCCTGCAGAACATGGGCAGGACGACTCGATTTCTATTATCTTACATTATTTTCGAGCGGACAACCCTTTGACTTGACTCATTACAATTCGTGCTCCGCGCACATCACAGAGCCTTTACCATACTATTACCCCAAAAATGTGGGCTTTAAGCCCCAAAACCATTATGCGGGGGTCCGTTGCCCAACTGTGAATCGAAAGGATACATAGTTGCATAATGTTTATTAAAAATAGCATAGAAATCCTTTAAAGATGAAATACTATTAGGAGCAAATTTCCTATACCATTTATGTGCATTACCCTCTAAGGACATCATGAAAAGTTTCATCAATACATCCTAATGCCTAACACCAATCTTTGGAATGCAGTCATGGAACTTCATGAGGTGTTGAATAGGATCATCATCTTCTTCTTCATGAAACCGAGGAAAGTAAGTATCTCATGTGTCTATGTTAGGAATTTGATTAGGAAAACCTAGTATATTACAAAAATCAAGTGGAGCAAAGTGTTTAGAAATAGAATCCATAGAAAAATCCATTAGGAAACCAAGGAGTCGCTAGGTGAACACTAAAATAAAGAAATATACACTTCAAAAACGTTTAAGGTGTTTGCAAATATGATCCTTTTCACCAGCAGATCACAGACTTAACTGATTAATCCAGTTACCAAGAAAATGAAATTTGTCAATTCACTCCCCGACAACAATGCTAAAAGATGTTGGTGCTCAAATAGTCCCAGTAACTGAGAATAGTCTGAGACCACATCACTGAGGATCTCAGATCCTCCCTCTCTAAGTGACAAGTGCTAGTACCCCTTTCACCATAGGGGTATTCCCTCATAATAGTGTAAATTAAATAGTCGTTGTATAATAATGTAAATTAAATAAATTTTCTAATTAACAAATAAATAGGTCAAGTTACTCAATAAATAGTGTTTTAAATAAAATAATGTTTTTTTAGGAAATAGAGGTGGTAGGCATATAGAATGTGAAAACTTATTAAAAATAAAATGCCATTATGACTCAGTGAGGTTTAAATTAGTATATCATATTTCTCACAAAACATAAAGGTTAGTAAAAATTAAAACTAAAATAAAATTGAAAGACAAAAACTAGGAAAAATTGGTTTAAACTCATTTAATAGAAATGTTGTAGCTGAAACAATATGGCATCAAGTGTTATTATTATTCATCATGCAATAAAACAATTAAATTATTTGATTTATTTTTTCTAAATTATAAAAATTGGAGGAAAAACTAAACCAATTTTAATGTGTGGGATCTTAAACAATCTGATCATGTCAAGACATTGCTAATCACCACATATTACCAGTGCAATGAAAAAAAGGAGAAATAAAATAGGAGAAATGGTTTTATGGTATTTAAATTTATTGTGCAAATAAAACCTTAAATAACATGTATTGTTAGAGTTTCGTAAATTCAAACATACTTTAAAAAACTTTAAACAACAAGTATTCAAGTATTTAAATCATTTAATGTGTTCAATAATAATGCATAATCAAGTTAAGTCACCATTCCAGAACAATGAAACAGTAAATAAAACCTCACATAAAAAAATGCACAAAAAGAAAAGAAAGAAATAGATATTATTAAATAAAAATCCTCACAGACACATGAACAACGCCACTGTAGCAAGTACATGATGGCCTTAAAAATAATAAGTCTTCATCTCTAATGCACCACAATCCTTCAATATGCCCAAAAAACTCTCTTGCCCTAAAAAGCCCCTTGAACAATCTTTTACGTCTTTTTAAATGTCTAAAAGTTCATTTCATTTTTAGTTATCAGAACTACCAAGTAAAATTACATTAATAACTATTATTTTAACTAAATGAAATACAAATTTCATCATCTAAATAAATCTCCATTCAAATCCTCCATGTTAAAAATCCTTTGAATAATATTCATGCATTAAAAGAAAAGATGTAAATTAATTCTCAAATATAAAACATTATAATAAATGAAATTAAAATATAACTCAACCTTTCATAATGTTCTCCTCGTACGTATATTATTAATGAAATTTAATTTTTTACCCTAAGTGAGATCCAATAAAAAATTCCCCACTATATAAAATATTAAACTATAATTGATGTATTCAACTTGAACGTATTTTCCAAAAACACAAGATAGAATCCAGAATATTAAATTTAATATGATTCTCTTTTAAATGTTTGCATTTCTACAAAATCTGACATGACATTTCAATGTTCCACTCATGCTTAGATTGGAGCCTGCACAATTTTTTCACCCAACATTAAAAATAAAAATTTTGAGTTTAAATAAATGAAATCTAAAATCTATATATAGATATAAAATATTTGAAATTATTTTAATTATAAATTTGAAATTAAAATAAAATTATATAAAAAATTTTAATTTTAAATAATACATATAATATTATGAATTTAAATATATATATATATATATAACTTTATTTGAAAATCTTGAAAGTTCATTTAATTAATCATCGGAAGCTTGGATCAGAGACAAACTAAGTTGTAATGGAGGTCCAATGCGATTTTAGTTGTCGAAGAGAAGCTTGGTGTATTTTGATTAGGTGGTCAGTAGATATGAAGGTAATATTTAGTTCACTTTGTGACAGACCCAATAGCGTGTTACATATAAATAAATTAAGTGAATGTTTGGCTCAATGGTTAACGTCTTAAGCTGATCTTTAAAATCGTGGATGGAGAGGACCTCTTAAAATTCATAGTCATATGTTTAAAGCAACGTATACATATCTCTTCATGCTCATATATACTAGCAATTGCCTTAAAATGTGCAAAGAGTGCAAAATTCGTAGTCATATGTGTAAAGCAATGTATACATATCTCCTCATGCTCATATATACTAGCAATTGTCTCGCAAAGAGACGTTGACAGGTTTGTTTAAGTGGAATGTATTTGTAGATATGATTTGTATATTACATAATTTATATATTGGTAAAGCCTGAAAAGGAGTTTGAGTTCATTATTAAGTATAAATTTATTTCTTTTAAGAACTATGAGGAAACATGTCTCTTTTTTGTAGAGAGAATTAATGTGAGGTCCAAATTTGAATCATGGAAATCTTAAATGGGATACATTATTAGTTTTGGAAGATTTTAGGCTTCAAAATGATTAGCCTAACAATATTGGCATGTAACATCACTATAAATTAATTTGAAGAATCCAACTTATTCTTCCCATACTATTCCATTTTCCTTTGTAAAACCACAATGAAACAAAATAAATAGTGTTGGGTATTGCATTAATTGAGCATATCATTTAATTCCAACAAGATTCAATGACAAAGAAATAACAAAATAGCATTACATTATCTGCATGGAAAGAAAATTCCCTTTAAGCCCAATTATAGCATCATATGAAACCACTGCACTCAAATCATTTGTCAACAATTAAATCATACAAAGAGATAACAAAATAGCACTACAATCTCTTCATGGAAGAAAATTCCCTTTAAGCCCAATTATAGCATCATATGAAACCATGGCACTCAAATAATGGGACATTAATTAAATTAGAAAACACATTCCAATTACTCAAAAACATAAGTTTTGAATAGGAGCAGTATCATAAAAGTAGCAACAATATTGTACATGAAATCCAATGCAGGTTACGCACTCAAATCATGTACTTCATAAGAATAATCTGAGTGTAAAGTGATATAATCAAAAGTAACAACACTAACAAGTATTTATATAAATAGTCAATAAATGAAAGTTGAATCATATACAATGTTGATGAGCATTATCATAAAAGTGGCAACAATATTGTACATGTTATGCAATGCCTTGTTTGAAATTTTACATATGGTGTATGCATAGAGACGTGTTTGGAAGTTAATAACTAAACATATATACAATAAAAGTATTTTATGACATATAGATGTAATTGACCGTGAGCAACTAATCATATATACATGATGAGGCATGGCATCAACAACACCAATTAATGTTTATTGTGGTTCCAAATTGTGAAAGTTGTTCCTGCAATTAAGCTTGCATTTTCCTATGTGTGTCCCTTTCATGGATGTGAATTGTTTTTTTTCAATATTTTTCTTATCTTCTGTAACAATTCAATAGTTAGGACACAAACGATAAAGAGGCAATGATTGTCAGGGCAAGATCCTCATTCGAATATCTTGTAAGGTAAGTTCTTGTTGTTGAATTTCTCGGCAATATTCATATAGCATGCATAAGTATTCTGTATCCATACCTGTTGGCCATTAAAAAAGAAAAATAGTAAGTGATAATGGACGCGTTTGCTGAAAACATTTTTTTTTAATGAAGTAAAATAAACATTTTTTTAAATAAGTATAAAACAATATGAGGTTAAATGTAATAGCAAACAAGTGTATGTGAAATTTGTTTAAATAGTAAGTGGTGTTTACCATGTGGGTACATTTGGAAGACAGAGTGTATGGTTGGCTAGAGTGTATTTTGATGCGAGCTGTGATTCCTCTTGTTGTCTATGTTTTAGATATGGATTCTCATGCATGTGTATGATGCATGAGAATGGAAATGCTTGATTGATTTGAATGTCTGCCAATGACTGCACTATTGAAATTGCAGTGAATGTTAAACCTTGGCATTCTTTGGTGCTAATGTATATCGTTTCTTTGTCTAATGTCATTCCTTGTGACTTGTGTATAGTTAAATCCCATGCCATTGGAAGTGGTATCTGCCGGCGTGCACCCCTTGTGATGGGGTAAATGGGTACATATGTTGGGTGTGAAATGTCCCAAGGTGTTCCTTTGTATTGGTTGAAGTCGACGACCATGAAGGATGGAAATTCTGGGGGCTTTGATTCAGGTGAATAAAATATTGAAACGACTTTCCCAAGTGCGCCATTGACAAGGATTGCATTTACCCACACGTTGCTGGTGAGTATAGCTTTTTGTTCATTGCATAAGAGCACCTTTGAGTCCAAATCTCATCTTCTGTTGTAGTAGAAGTTTGTTGCCTTTGTTGTTCCATAAAGAAAAGTGTTATTGGCATGTTTAATTTTTTAAGCATTATTTTAGTATGTAAGGAAACTAAGTTGTTTGTTGCATATAGGTGCATTGAAATGTTTGTTGCTCTTCATGTGTAAGAGAGGAATTTGTCCTTGACATTAGGAGTTTCCAATCTTCGAGAGTATATATTCCATTTTTGAGGTTTGTGAGTATTTGCTGAAAAGCAACTTGAGAAGGGCTATCTCCTTATTGGTGAAAAACAGTTGAAAGTGTTATGAATGTGTCAAAGTTGTGCCAAAGTGCAATGTCATGTGATGTGCTAGCATATAGAGGGATGTCTTTCACAGGTGGCAGTTGGCCTAAATCTCCAACAAGGATAATGGAGCAATTGTCGAATGGTGCATTCCAATGAAGGGGGAATGCCTCTCTCAAGTGGTCATCAATGCGAAAAAAAAAAATTTGGACCAAAGAAGCTCATTTCATCAATGATGATGTACTCTACATGACAGAGTTTCTCTTGCAAGTGTAGGAGTGACTATCCCTCAAGAGGACGCATTGATTCGATATGGATATGAAGGGCAGAGTGGATTGTGAGGGAATTTATGTTGAAAGCTGCAACGTCAGTGAGTGCAAGTAACAACAAAGAGTGTTTTTTGTTGGTGAGTTTTCCATAAATGCACATTGTAGACATTAATTAAATGAGATTTTCCTATCCCAGTTGTCCCTTGTATGATGATTCTGTGTGGGGGTTTTGGCGAAGGGGTTTTGAAGTGAGAAAAAATAGTGGAAAAAGTTGTGTTTTTGGTAGGAGATAATGTGTGATCTTGGGGAAGGTTGGAAAAATGATGATGTTGGTTTTGAATATTTGAGCGGTTGAATTCAATGAAATTTATGACAGTTTCTTGCGAGTGGAGAGAGATAGAAGTATGTGACTAATTGTGGTTAGCATTGAAGTTGTGATAGCCAATCATTTTGAGGTCATCAATTTCAATATTGTAACCTGGGTGGAGTTGAGAGAGGATTTGCCATTCATTCATTTGCATGGAGTTGGGAGGAGGTTCAGAAGTATTTTGATCTTTAGTATGTGGGGTTTGTGGGTTTTCAATTTCTCGATGGACATGCCATGGTGTATATGTCCCTTTATTGTGTTCCCAGTGTGCAATTATTTTTGCATCAGTTAAACCAATGTCATTGGGGAGTGTGTGGAAAGGGAAATACAATAGTAGTTCACTCCAACAGAAGGTGGCATAACAAGGATCATCAGAGGAAGGAATGAGAATATATCGTGGCAAGACATGTACAATCATTGGATGGAATATGTGTTTCCATTGGTTTTGTTTTCGATGGGCAGAAAATGACCAAGAGCATGCAGCTTCAAGGAAGGGCAATGATTCCAATGAAATAGGTATATTCATGTATGCAAGGATAAAATTTGGTGTCAAAAGGGAATTCTCATTATCTTGAGAAACATGTTTGAAAACAGTTTTGTTAACATTCAAAGAAACAAATGTACGACTGCACAGAAGGAGAGGTAGTTTTTGTAACATATGGCATATTTCTTGCACACAATGTCTCTATCTGCAGTGGTTTCTGTAAGGAGTTTCCAGATGACAGTAACAGTAGGTGCTTCTAGAGTTTCACTTTGTGAAAGATGTGATAGAATTTTCTGATAGCTCTTAGATCTTGTTTCTTCTTTTGCTGAATATTTTGAAATATAGTTTAACACAACATGGCGAGATAGAACTGGTTGAGAATCACCATTGTCTCTCCAAGTCGAAAGTAGAGTAACATTGTGGATATTCAATTTATCATCATTACGAGCAGGGACATAGGTTTTCTGACCTTTATCGTCAATGAAGAGTAAAGATGTAGATTTTAACCCCCACGGTACTCCATACCGACAACTAAGAACATTGTCTTTTTTGCGAAGGCAAGAAGATTCATGACACTTTGTGTGACGTTGAATGTAGTTGACAAGCTCTTCATAGTCTGTAGATTGGTTTGACCTAAATATTAATGTTGTGTCAAGAAGACATGGGTTATGAATTGCTAGTTGGTGAAGTGAAAGATTGCGATTTTGGGGTTGTCGCGGATTCCAGGCAATTACATAGTGATCAAAATATTTTTGAGCTTCAGAAACTTATAATTCATTGTTCCAATCAAGAGTGTCCATATTTGGTGCATTTTGCAACCAAAGGAAGCCATGTATGTGTGCATATCCTCTAGGTTTCCATTCGTATCTAAATACAATATGAAAGTAAATGTTGGTTCAAACATGATTGCAATCTATAAATTAATGTAGAGAGAAATGGATATTAAAAAATACTTGCACCAATAATATGTTGCGTGGAGGCATTTTTGCAGGACTTCTTCGAGGAAAATTGTAAATTTGCAATGCATATATTGGGATGTTAGATGCGGGTTTTTAATTATGTTTTGAGTTCTCCATTGGAAGTGGTTGTCTAAACTGGAGGGAACATTGGTAGGCATGATCATGTGCAAGTCATGCCACTTGGTATCAACTGCACTGAGAGTGAAGAAGAATGTCGGGCTTCCAATTTGTGTGATCACGTCAGTTAGTTCACATTGTTGCTTGTTCCATAAATATCACGTTCCTCATAGGCCTGAACCGAATCTCGTCACTTGCTTGGGCAATTTTGAACCTGGAAAGTCACAAATACATTTTTGTAGATCTGAAATAGTTGTTGGCAAGTTGTTCTCAATGTATTTCTTCACAAAAACAGTAGTAGTTTCTTAGCTACGGTGGCACATTAGAATGTCATAAAGGTAGTAGCAAAATCTTGGATTTTTTCCAAATCGGTTATCATGGTAGTGCAACAAGTGCAAATCATATTCATGCATCTCAACTTTTGTAATTCTTGGTTGCATGATCATGGCAATGATTGTAGGAAAGAGTGTGGGGAATGCCATGGAAAAGAGGTCCTCGGTGTTGTATTCATTCATAGTCGTTAAAGATATTGGAGGCCAATCCACTGAGCTTGTTGAATTTGAATGGGTCAAGTGCAAATAATCACAAATGTGCTCAAGTTCAGTATATAAATTTGGGAGTATTGGAAAGAGAGAAGGTTGGGTTTCTAATGGAGGTAGCATGACATCAGGATCATAAGTAGAATCAACATTGGTTTGATGGGGTTCAAAAGAGGAGGTAGTTACATTATGAAGAAGAGAAAAAATATCTGTAGGGTGATCTAGTAGAGCAAAAATTGCAGATGAGATGAATTGGACATCCTTGTAGTAAGGATCATTATTTATTTTGTGTTCAAGTGCTACAAGTATACGTGATTTGCAAACAAAGAATTCATAATCCTTTTCAGATGGATTGTGCCTTTTCATAATGATAGTGTCTAATTCAAAAACCATTTGAGGTAAGTATTTGGAAATAATAATGATGTCTTAAGGGAAACTGATTGTATGCCCACTATATTTATATTGACCACCACGGGCATGAGTGACTTGTAGAATGGGGTTCACACATGTAATAAGCATTTCCTCAACTTGTGTTAAATTTTGAAGGAAATATGGTTATTCGCCAAGGTCCATGTTGTTCAGATGAGAAAAACGATTGGTAGATTTAGATGATGCACAATGAAAGCAAGAAAGGCTATCGTTTAAAAGCCTTGTTTTCATTCCTGATTATAATACTTTGTGTATTGTGCAAACATGCATGATAGAAAGTTTATCTATCCTTTGTCGAAAGCGACGATGTTCATCAATAAGGGGGGTGGGGGGGGGGGTTATATTGGTTTTGATGAAGGTGAGGTGGATTGGTTTACATTGTTGGGAGAGCACTTGAGGTGGGAAGAGATGTAGTGGAAGTAGTAGGTTTGTTGCGGTTTCTATAAAGAATTCGTCGACATGCATTTGTTGTATCTTTGTGTTGTGCATAAAGAAGACATCGACGTTCATTTTTATCACATTTTGACAATTGCTTAGCATATCTAAACAAGTAGAAATAATTATCGTTAGTTTGGATACATAAGAAACTTAGGGTGAATCATAAACGAGGTTTTCATGCATAGAGAATATATTACAAGTTTTAGAATTCCATCTTTTTTATTTGAACATCGTTGAACGATAGCAAGAATAGGTAAAAGGACAAACATGCAATCCATAGACACATAAATGAGGGATTAAGAATGATTTGAAATTGTTGTAGATGTTGATACATAGGTTATGTAAAATTTGAAGGGGTAAGCATACATATGTTTGAATTATTAATTAAGAGTATTGCCGAAATATACATTATTATGGCATCAATCATTGATAAGAGAAGAGCAAGATAAGCAAGTTTTGGAATTTTTTTTTTAATTTCAACGCTATTGAATGATAGCATGAATATATACATAAGAAATAAATAAATTTATATCCATGTAAACAATGAAGGAAAAAATAAAGAATTGAAGTTTCTACAGATGTTGATATCCATATTATGTAAATTGTGTAGGAGTAGACATACATATTTTGGAATAATTGAAATAGAGTATTTTCAGAGATAGTGTGTAGCACAACACATGGATGTAATTTACAATACTATGGAAGAATGAGCTATGTGGAAATATTAATTTATGTACAAAACAGTGGCACTTGTTCTAACCCTGAAAAAAATTCAAAGGCGGTGAATAACAGGTCGTTTTGAAGTGGACATTGGTTGAATGTCCTTGAGGGCCTCCTTTCATGTAGAGTCATATTGAATTTCTTCTGAATTAATTAATATTGGTTGCAAGCACTCGACACCATTGAAGTAGTCTGTTTTAATGGAAAATGTTAGCAAGAAGCGTCCACCTGAATTCCGACCACAAATTTCTTAGAGATCAGCTAGTTTGATAGAAAGAAGGAACAAGTCTTTTGGTGTGATGACCATGAGCTCATTTCCTACGTCATTGAAAGTTGTGACATTTTGTAGGTGCCCGGTGTGGTCATGCAACTCAATTTTAAGTTTGTAACGGTAGTCACATTTTGGGAAGTCATCGTTACACTTTGTACAATTCCAAAGATTGTTAGAATGTTGCATAACCTTTTTCATGCCCTGTTTTCCATTGAAATCTAATGGACATGCAAGAAAATAGATGTCATCCATGTGAAGAGTAGTTACTGTTGCACGAACTGAAACCCATATTTCTTTCTCGGAGGCTTCCATGCAAGTAATTTCATGAATCGTCTTTTGTGTTATGGCTCGTTTCGAAGCAACACCATAGTTTCTAATCAAATATGGAGAGAAAGAGTTACCAAGATGTGGTGGAGAAGAAGGATGGATCAGGTTGCAAATGGAAGTGCTACCAACATCACTTCTTGGGATGACATGAAAGGAGCCTTGCAGGCCCATTTTAGTCCTCAGGATGAAACATGGGAAGCTAGGATGAAGATCAAGTTTATAAAGCAAACCGGGAACCTTCAAACTTATTAAAGGGAGTTTGCAAGTGCGGTCCTTGAGCTACCTGATATGGCAGAAAGAGACAAGGTATTCAATTTCATTGTTGGATTGAAGCCTTGGGCATGCAATGAGGTGAAGAGACAAAGGATTCGTACACTTGAAGAAGCCTTTGTTGCAGTTCACAGGTTGGTTGAACACTATGATGAGACTTTTGATGATAGAAAGAAGAAGTCTGATAAACCGAAGGATAAGAAGAAAGAAGAAGCTTCGAAATCAGATGATGGTTTGAAGGCAAAGAAGGTCTTGAAGTGTTGGATTTGTGCTGGTCCACATACGGTGAAGAATTGTCCCTCTAGACCGAAGTTGGCTGCTATAGCACAATCTAATGTGAAAGATGAAGGTGCTTCTGTGGGTATGATGCAGATTCTTGGAGCTGCTGTTGCTACAGAGGTGATCTCTCGAAAGGATCCCGAGAGGAACAAGTTGGAGTATGTCCGAATGAAAGTTGTAGGTGCTGATATACTTACTATGGTAGATAGTGGGGCCTCTCACAACTTTATGCATGAAGATACTGCAAGGAAGGTTGGGCTGAAATATGTTCCTATCAAGGCACATATGAAGACGGTGAACTCTCCTCCGAACGAAGTACTTGGTGTGGCTGAACAAGTGGACACTACACTTGGTGAATGGACCGGGAAGGTGGACTTCACTATAGTGAGGATTGATGACTATGAGGTTGTACTAGGGATGGAGTTTATGAAGGAATATGATGCGATGATCGTTCCACACTTGAAGAAGTTGTACATCTATGATGGAAGGGAAGATGTACCCATAGGTGTGCCTACCTTTGGAGTAACCAGAGCTGATCATGAGGTGGCAGCAATGCAAGTAAGGAGTGATGAAGACTTGGGTGATGTATGTAAGCATTTGTCCAAGGCAGAGACAAAGCTTACCGAACAATCCTTGGTTATCAAATCACTTTCAGATAGTATCTTGGACTTGACAAGAAGGCTAGAGGTGATTGAAGATGAGGATGTTGATGAAGAATATATGAGGCCGGGTGAGGACCGGGTCACTTACCTACAAAGGTTGGAAGTTGAAGATCCTGATAGGTGGATCAAATTGATTAGTGAGGGTGAGCCTTCAGGCTCTCACCCCTCTACATCTTCTTAGAGAGACAAGAAGATGGGGCTCATTGTTAGCTGCTCATGGCAGTGAGCCCCTTAAACAGTTGAGCAGGGTTTTGATGGTGCAGGGATGGCTTGGCATCAAGCATCATGACATGTTGCAGATGGATGGAGATTACTTCATGGACCTGAGCATGGACTATTCTTGATGGAGTTCAGGATGTGGCAGATGTTTTAGGAAACAACTGATGATGGCATGAGGATGTTCACTCTCATTGTTTGAGCGTGACAGTTGGATTGATCACCCAACTAGTTCAAACATGGGGTCGCAAAGTGTGCAGAGGAGTGTTGGCATTATGTTGGAGTATCTTGGTAGATGGACACATAGGACACATGATGGAGGAAGGTGTTCCCTTGAGGCACTTGACTTGATGATGAAGTGCTCTCTTGAAACACTTGATTTGACACTTGATGGAGAAGTGTTCTCTTTGAGCACTTGGCAGTTTGATGAGATGTTGGCACATGGTTGTGATGTGTTAACACTTGTTGACATATCATGGGCAGTTTGCACATGATGGAGTTGGTGACATGATGGAGGACACATTGTTGCAGTGGACATGTAGCTTGATGTTGAAAGGATTAGCCTTTCATGGTGGAGAGCAGCATGGAGATATTGTGGCAGGTGGTCGATGATCATGGACATCTATGACATACCTTGGTATGGACTATCTTGGTGGCAGTTAGTCACTTGGATGAGACATGGTGGAGATGGAGGTCTACATATGTTGCAGGGATGTTTGCCATATGTGAGAGGAGTCAACATCATGGATATTGATGCTTGGAGTTGGGATGTTGTCGAGGACGACAACGACTTCAGGTGGAGGAGGATGTAACACCTTGGGAGAATTGCGACGGGCGGGCGCCGGGCGCCCGCGCGCGCCCACCAAGCAGGCGTGCACGACGGCACGACGGAGAGTGCGGGCGACATCGCAAGAAGTGCGACGTTACTTCCGCAAAGAATGTGATGAAAGCGAACGACCAAACAACAAAGGCGTGCGAATGAACACAAGTGCGATGAGTTGTTGGTGGTTTATACGATGGCATGGAGAGCGGTCACACATGGAGAGCCAACCATAGAGTTGGTGTGTGGAGGCTTTGCGTTGGGGCATCGGCCAAGGGGCTTCGCCCACCCGTCACCCATGTTGAAAGGCGTATAAGTGTGTGAGCGTTGGACGCTCAAACGAACCATTCGAACATCGCTCATCCTCTCTCTTGACATCGCATAACAAGTGGAGAAGTGCACAGATTTGGTGCGCATAACTCATGTGCATAGCATGGTATATGCGCAGAATTAACACTTGGTTTTTGGTTGGTTCAAGGGGCCGTGAGTGGGTGGTTGGACGTGCAGATGTGCAGAGTTGTATAGGGTGTCTTCGTGACCCGTGTGGGCACCCACTCTTGGTGCAAGGTGTGCATATGCTATGTAAAAGGCAGGTTGCCTATGATTGTAAAACTGGTTAAGTGTTGGCCTTGGGATTTGCCAGGCACACTTGTACATTGTATTGTAAAATTCTGATTTATAATATATTGTTGGGCAGACTGTTCGAGAGTTGCCCCTCCCCTTTATATCGTGCAATTGATGTCTTTTATAATTGCTGTGATAATGAATGAGTATGGGCTTCATTGATATAAAGGTTTAATGCATTTTACTTGGTTGTGAAAAACAAACTAAGTATCGGTTGTGAATTAGGCGCAGTCCACACACATAAGTATTGTTAAAAAGAAAGTGTTGGGTGGTGCCGCACCTCGCCAACATGGTTGGAAGACCACTGTAGGCTAGGGGGCGTGACAGAGGCAATCGAAGCGACCGCTAGAAGGGAGAGAAGCTTATTGTTGTGGTTCTCCCACGCGAAATCGTCATCCTCCTATTATGAAAATGCAACGGCAAGAATTGTTTTAAAATCCTCATTTCCATTAAAAAAAAATACATATGCCACATGTCAATTAGACAGTAAAAGTGTAGATGAATCACTGATTCAAAAGAATTCCTATCGGCCTAAAAAAAGTAATGTTACGTGGAATATATGAAGAGAGGTGAGAGTAGGTGTTTAGTTTTTTTTTTCAATTAATTTAATTAATATTCTATTAATTTAATTTTTTATTTAATTCATAATTATTTTGTTTATTTAATATTTAATTATTTAAATTATATATCAATTAAACAAATTTTTTCTGTAGAAATCACATGAGAGAATTTTTTTAGCTGACACATTTCAAACCAAACAATGAACATTTTTTGGCCGACATGTTTATAATATGTAATTAAATAAATAAATAAATTTATTTTAATTTTTAATTTCTTAATCATTATTTTAATAATAATATTATACAATAACAATTATAACTTATAATTATAGAGTATGTTTTCAAGATTAGAATTTCCAAATTTGTATTTTAATATAATATTTTTTTATAAATTATAATGACTATTATAACAATCAATTTAATTTGTAGGTTAAATAAGAAATTCAATGAAGCGATTTTCGATCATGAAATTATGAAAGGAAGCACAAGGAAAATTGATAGAAGGAGCCAAGATCTAATTGGGGTCAAATTGGCGTCAATAATAATAAAATGGAGGAAAACCTCCTGATTGATCTCTCACACTTTGCAAGTATAAAAAAATGGGTCTTTAAAGGTAAAATCAATTTCACAACCTCTTCTAGATGATGAGTTAAATTTTCACATGAACTTAAAAGAGAAACAAATTCATATGCAACTCAAGATGATAAACATGAAGAGAAGAAACCAGCAATTGATAACAGAGTTCACCCCTCTTAGTCTACGTCTCTGGGCCCTACTCCAATGGCTAGGCCATATTGATTTTAGTGGCAAATGAGCATATTACAAATTGTTGGCTCTAGAGTGGTTTGTTTCTCCTACAAATAAACATTTTCCTACAAAGAATTCTCACTCAAAAATATGACTCCCTTCAACAAGTCATTACTGTCAACAGAAAAAGGACTTTCTCACAATAGGTCCATGTACTCCACTTGAAATTACAAATCATAAACATACAACTGCTTCACATTGAAGTGTTTAAAAAGGCTTCTCTCATAAGAACATGGAGAAAAGACTAAAAATAGCTACTCTACTGAAGTAACAGTTGTTGCAGATGAAATTAGAAGGTTGTAAAACCTTTAACTAAGCTCTCTCCATGCTCAAATATGCATCCATATTGCTCCAAAACTATCTTTGTCTTTAGCACTAAAACACTTGACTCTGCAGAAATTCCATCATACCATGTTTAAATCAGAAATCTAAGGCTGACATTAAGTCCAGGACACTAAAAACCCCATCTAGGCTCTTCTTGAGCTCAAAAAGGTTAAAAATTGAGCAAGATATGCCTCTTTAAGCCAAGTTCTATTATATGTCCTGCAAATTGGCAAAACCTACTAACTGCACGATGATTTTGCCCTTTACACAGTCCACCAAGAGACAATTTCGCACAGTGTCGACCATATTCTTACCACAAAAGGTGCAATTTGTCGCCACTTTTAATTTTCCAATAACCCTTAAAGTGCCAAAATAGTGTCACGTGGCGCATATGTGGTCGAGGGTCAGGGCTAACTGCCTGCCCTCGCCGGCTAAGCTCATGTTCCATTGGCATGTGGTCATATTGTGTCGATATGGCCAGGGGTTGGGGCCAACTGCCCGCCCCCGCCAGCTTTGGCTCTGTTGGTGGTTACATAACAGTCATGGGAGCAGGGGCCAGTGTGGGCCAACTGTCAGCTGGTCTGCTCCCTCCGTCGTACCATAGTTCGTATGGTGTTGATGGAACTGGGACCGGGGCCAAGTGCCCCACACCTCCCCCCAACGCAAAAACCATACCATTTCAAATATAAGTGAAGTTCTATATATAACAAGAATTAATGTGGTAACTTGTTGGTAAAACTTTTTTTAGCTTTATGGGAGGTCTAGGGTCAAACCCCGCCGAGGCTTTTCAACACTTATACAAATTTTTATCCAATCGCAGATGGCCATGTGGTGCCCTCCAATTGGGCCATGTGGAAGCCTCCTATTGGACCACCTCCAACCAAACTGACCAATCAAAAACCACCACCTACACTTGTAAGAACCTACCACGTGTCAAGACCAGATTGGTCCACTTTCATCCATACCTTTCACATTCATTTGATGACATCAGTTGTACGAACTACCTAATCAATAGCGCAGTCAGCCTTACTATTGACTTTTTAATTATTGGTAAAAAAAATTTAGAACAAAATAACTTCTTCATATGATGTCGGATTGAGCCGATTCAAGCATCGTTGGGATCAGGATGATGAACACTACAATTCGACAATAATTTTCAGAGATTCCAAGAACTTTCATTATTGAGCCTCTTTTTTATCTCCAAATCATGCCTCCCCACTAGGAACTTTTGGACCTCCAAAAGTCTATATTCACTCAACAAATAAGTGAGGAAAAACTCATTTACTTTCCTTCTTGATATGTTTGAATTGGTTCCTTTGAGCCTCATTCAAGGTACTCCACCTTGCCTATGCGTGAAGTCCTTATCTTCCTAACAAGTATTGTGGCTTGCTACAATTCTTCTAAACATGAAGGAATAAAATATTTGATGGATGGAATCTGAACATTCTCTCTAAGACCATATTTCTTTGGCTCAAACAAAATGCACTTTGAAGTCTCCCTTTGCTAAAACCAAACTAGATTTTCCACTTGGAAATCATAAACAACTATGCTTACCATGCATTGATTTGTACTTTGCTTTGTTGTCCTCAAGTTGCACTTCTACTCTTAGATGCATTAGCTACATTTGTTTAATGACATGCTTGCCTTTGTCCATATCACTACGGTTATCTTCCATACAATCTTTACCAAATATCAAATTCACAAACAAGATTTAGATTGAAAAACTTGTATAAGTGAGTGCCTAACACAATTGTAGACATGTTGGATGAAATGAAAATGCTCATCCCAAAAGTCCCAAAAAAATGGACTCAACATCAATCCAAAATAGCATAACATGCCAAAGAAAACACACTTGTTGTGGATAAGTGATTTGTACATGACTTCACTTTACAAAGTACCCAAATGGGAATATACAACAAGCAATTACAATTTTACAAAGCAAGCTAATTGTACAAAATAGTTCACCCATTCTTTGTGTAACCAAGCTTATGAGTTCTCTTTTTACACCTGCTCTATTTCAAAGGCTACTTTGGGAACTACATTAGTTTCCACTTTGCCACTTGTCCCTTTCCTCGTTGGGGATTGCATGACCTCTTTGTCCTTTTTGGGATGACGTTCCTGATGGAATTTCCAACACTTTTCAATCTGGTGTCCATTCATGCTACAATGGGTACAAAAATTCTTATGCTTGCCCATCAACAAGGAAGCCTTCATACCCGGGAGAGGTTCCTCATATCTTATCCCTATTGAGATTGCAACAAGATGATGGAACTTAGTGAAAAGAGTCACCTTGACTAAGTGGGCCCGCAGGCAAATTATGGTGCAAAGTCTATTTTTTGACATATGGATCATGTCTATGAGTTGCAGGATGTTGTTTATGGATGATTGGTCAAGTTGGAAAAAATAGATGGACTTCTATTTTTAGACAACAGCGGTGACACTATCAAGTCTAATTATAGAGCAGTCAAATATTATTAGCTTATAATAATATTTAGACTATAAACTTTATCTTATTCTCTTGGAGCACTTTAGTTTGAGCTACAGATGTGGCACATGTAGTTGTTAGAAGGAAATACATTTTATTTTTGGGTCAGTTGAGTTGTTGCATGCATGACTTCAGTTAGAACTCAATCAGTTGAGTTTGGTGGAGTTGATTGTGGAGTTGATGGAGTTGTGTTCAGTTTGACTTTGTTAAACTGGTTGTATTTAGTTTAACTGCAAATAGACTAGTGATGAGTTGTTGAATTAGTTATTAATTAATTCACAAGTTATTAACTCATAATGCAACTATAGAATACTTCAGTTAACTCAGTTGCATGTCAGTGCATGTTCAGTTCAGCAGGGACA
>APFE031213243.1:60525-74290 GCA_000404065.3 Pinus taeda
TGGAGCACTTCAGTTTGAGCCACAGATGTGGCACATGCAGCTGTCAGAAGGAAATACGTTTTCTTTGTGGGTCAGTTGAGTTGTTGCATGCATGACTTTAGTTAGAACTCAATCAGTTGAGTTTGGTGGAGTTGATTGTGGAGTTGTGTTCAGTTTGACTTGGTTAAACTAGTTGTAATTAGTCTAACTGCAAATAGACTAATGATGAGTTGTTAAACTAATTATTAACTCATAATGCAACTAGAATACATTAGTTAACTCAGTTGCATGTCAGTGCATGTTCAGTTCAGCAGGGACAGGTGTTAGAGGATCAGATTGCTATCAGTTGTGACTATTGTGCATGAGGATTTGCACAATCAATGGGATTGAGTTATGCCAATGAGAATTGGCCAATACCAAGTGATTATAGCCTCTGCTCACATGATTCCCAGTGTGAGTTATTCTTTTGAGGTAAATACAATTTTGGTTCAACCATTCTCATCCATTCTTGAGTAGGTATTGAGCAGTGGAGGCAGGCAAGCAGTAGAATAGATTTGGAGATCAGATCTGAGCTGTATTGTGTGTAACAGGTGGAGATAGAGCTGGATACTTGTGAGAAGTATTGACTATTGTAATGTTACATGTTCTCAATCATTAATATACAGATAGTGTGGGGTTTTCAGCTGTAAGCTTTCCCCGGGTTATATACTATGTTAATGTGTGCATGCTCTTGATGTTTATTGTTATTGATGTTGCTATATTGATGATCAACATAGAGGAGCTTATGTATTGTGTATGTATTCTGCAATAGCACATGATCAGGATAATCGCCATTGGATATGTGTTTATTATTCAAAATTTCTACAATCCCAAGGATTTGATCCATTTTCTTTACCATCACCTTATGTTGCTCAGAATCAGCCACACAATGATCAGATGCATCACAAAGTGTACAAGAATACATTTCCCATAAATTATCAAAATCACCTACATTTTTGGAAGCCCCGTGACACTTATACCTATCTTTTGGGTTGTGACTTTGATGAGAAGAACTAGACTTTGCATGTCCCTGGAATGTTCATCTCTCTGTGGAGACAATTTTCCACTATCATTACCATCATGGTGTGGCCTATCATTACTTGATGATTTCTTTGCCTCAGCAATTTTGGAGCACCCTCCAATTTCTTCATGGCCATAAGCCAATCCTGCATGCCATGATTGTTCAATCACTTCAATAGGTTTAATGATACCTTTGTCATTAGTTCTAAGGCTTCTTCCATCATAACCCATTTAAGTTAAAAGCTTCATACTAATCCCCTTTGTATGATTTTCAAAAGTTGCAAAAGATGTGTTAGCAACATTAGTTGGAGTAGAACTAGAAACACTAATTACCTACTTTGGCCAACCACCCATCCTTTTTTATTCAAGTGTTGATGAAGAAGTGGATAATGTCTCTATCCAACCACTTTTAATAACTGGGACATAGGGAGAATCTTTTAGATGCTGACAAAAATTGCAAGCATCATTCTCAACATAGGGTCCATATCCTCTATTCGGACCATGCCCACAAATTGGATTCATCTTGAAGGGATTCTTTGTTGCTTCCAAGATATAACATTCACCAGTTTGTTCCTCCACTATATACTACAACTGCAGACGCAATTGTCTTTTCTCCTCCTTTGCGGCTTCAAGCAATCTCCTTAGATCAACATTCACCATTTGAAGAGCTAGATTAATTTCCCCCAACTCTTGGATTCTTTCACCCTTCAATTTCTTGCCCATACTTGCAATATGGTCAGAAACCACTCTGATACAACCTGATCTGGAAATAGAGGAAAACATCTTGATCGATCTTTGACACTTTGCAAGTATAACAAAATGGGTCTTTAAAGGTAAAATAAGTTTCGCAACCTCTTCAAGGTGATGAGTTAAATTTTCACATGAACTTAAAAGAGAAACAAATTCATATGCAACTCAATATGATAATCATGAAGAGAATAAACCAACAATTGATAATGGATATCACCCCTCCTAGGATACGTCCTCGGGCCCCTGCTCCAATGGTTAGGCCTGCTATGTTGATTTCAGCATGAAATGAGCACATTACAAATTGTTGACTCTAGAGTGGCTTGTTTCTCCTATAAAGAATTCTCACTCAAAAATATGACTCCCTACAGCAAATCATGACTGTCAACAGAAAAATGACTCTCTGACAATAGGTCCATGTACTCCACTTGAAATCACAAAGCATAAACATACAACTACTTCATATTGAAATGTTAAAAAAGTCTTATCTCATAAGCACATTGAGAAAAGGCTGAAAATAGTTGCAAAATTGAAGTAACAGTTGCAACATATGAAATTGGAAGGCTAGAAACCCTCTAATTAGGCTCTCTTTATGCTAAAATATGCATTCATCTTGTTGCAAAACTATCTCTATCTTTAGCACTAAAGGACTTGACTCCGCAAAAACTCCATCATACAGTGCTCAAATCATAAATTTGAAGTTGTCATTGAGTCCAAGACACTCAAAAACCCCCATTTAGGCTCTTCTTGAGCTCAAAAAGGTTAGAAGCTAAGCAAGATATGCCTCTTCAAGCTAAGATCTACTATCTGTCCTGCAAATTGGAAAAACCTACTAACTGCACGACAATTTCTCCCTTTACACAGTTCGCCAAGCGACAATTTCGTTTGGTGCCGGCTAGATTCCTGCCACAAAAGGTACAATTTGTTGCTCATTTAAATTCGCCAATAACCCCTAAAGAACCAAAATAGGGTCACATGGCATGCATGTGGCTGGGCGTCATGGATAACCACCTGCCCCCACCAGCTAAGCTCTTGTTTTGTTGGCATGTGGTCATATTGTGTCGATATGGTCGGGGGTTGGGGCCAACTGCCCGCCCCCATCAGCTTTGGCTTTGATGGTGGTTACATAACAGTCATGGGACCGGCGGCTAGCATGGGCTAGGTGCCACCTAGTCCGCTCCCTTTTTCATGTCGTAGGTCGTATGGTGTCGATAGAACTGGGGCCAGGGCCAAGTGCCCTGCACCTTCCCCCAACGTTGAAACCATACCATTTCAAATATAAATGGAGTTCTATATATAGCAAAAACTAATGGGATGGCATGTTGGTAAAACATTATTGTATGTTACAAGAGGTCTAGGGGTTGAACCCTGTTGAGTCCCTTTGGCCCTTATACAAAATTTTAGCCAACCATAGAGGGCCACGTGGCACCCTCTTATTAGGCCACCTCAAACCACACTAACCAATCAAAAATCGCCACTTGTACCTGTACAAACCTGCTACATGTTGTGACCAAATTGGTCCACCATCATCCATACCCTACACAATCAGCTGATGACGTCAGTTGTATGCACTGCCCAGTCAACCTTGTTGTTGACTTTTTAGTTGTTGGTCAAAAACTTCACAACACCATAACTTCTTCATATGACATCGGATTGAGATGATTCAAACATCGTTGGAATCAGGACGATGAATACTATGATTTCACGCTAGTTTCGCGAGATTCCAAAAACTTTCATTTTTTAGTCTCTTTTTTATCTCCAGATTAATTTGCTAGTTGAAGCAAATGAATTTTTGTGTGTGTGTGTGTGAGTGATTGTAAATACCACATTAAATACAAATTAAATATATTAATTAATTACATAACATTTTTAATTTAAAACAATCTCTCTCTCTCTATATATATATATGTGTGTGTGTGTGTGTGTGTGTGTGTGTCTGTGCAACGGGGTCCACCATACCCTATGTTGTATTTTATATGAACGACAAACCTTATATATATTAATCATAAAATAAAAGAGTGACCCTGCACACCCCTCAACACCCCATATATTCCACGCATATAACACAAACAATAGATATATATTTCTGAATTTAAGCTTCTGTGATTCATAATTATGAATGTTAGGACATCCTTCGGTATTAATCACATTAGAGTTTTTTGTCAACGTGTTTTGAACCTTCTAGTATGGTTCATCAGTTAATAAACCGCACTGAAAAATTCAAAACTTATCGACAAAAAATTCTAATATGATTAATACCGAAAAATATCCTAACATTCGTAATAGACCCATACATCCCACATAATAATTGTATAACATCAACGATCTTTTTAAAATGTATATGATAGCATGCCACACTTCCATTGTGCCCCATGGACACACGACACCCACATTACAACATAACGATGGCTTATATAAAACATTAAATATGGAGAGTGGCCCCACCTAACCACACATGTGATTGATCGATGGTTAGATCCAATCCGTCAAACAACCCCAAACTCATTGGACATCGAACTCCCACACCATTTAACACATATATGTACTCCAATGGTATCCAATGATCCAAATCGCTTCAATCCAAAGCTGAGATCGCCATCTCCCCCTTTCCAACCTTAAGATCTTGGGGTTTTTCCTTCTCTACATCATGATTCCACTTTAGCGCTAACACGGTGTCCCTCGTGGCACGTGAGCCACCTCTACACCATCCTTGACGGTCACCTTCACTCCACGATGACTTGATGTCAAACCCTGGTGTTCTTTGTGGCCTCAAGGTAATTATGCGGCCTGAGACCTACATCGTTGGCCGCACTTGGTGATACCAGAACCACCCCATGACCTGTCATGGCCTTGCACCCTGTGTTTGGAGTTGTATTACGCATTCGGTGATAGGCAGTCTTAGAATTTCAATCTTCTTTGCCCATGAAATTTCATGATGGTTTTGTATTTTTCATGCATTTCATTTTACTTTCTATGCAAATTTGTGAGTGCCAATTTTACTTATCTGAATTAATCTCCCTCTAAGAGTAACTTGTTTTTTCCGGAAATTAGCATATGTGTTTCAGAATAGTATACCATCATAATTTAAAAATTTTACAAGGATTTTTAGTTTTTGAAACTTAATAACTTTGATTATGTATTTAAATTTTAACGTTTGAAAGAGAAAAAATCTACATACATATTGGTTCAATCAAAATACACAATTTATATAGTAAGCAAACCTAAAAAACAAACATAATAAACAAACAAGCAATGCAAACATAGTAAACATACAACATAAAAAATGCAAAAACAAAAGCTTCAAACAAGAGACAATGCATATCCTTTGACATGTGAAATCAAGTTCCTCCCCTAAATAATTCCAACATGAAGTTGAACACAGCCCCTATACATTTATAAAGGCATGAAAATGACGAATGTATACACGTTTAAATGCATAAAGTTTGTGTATAGTATCATTTGAAAACTAAAATAGGACAAATGATTTAATTCAAATACATTGCCAAAGAGACTAAAAAATACAACGAAAATGTAAATTGAAATGTAAGTGTTCCCAATCAAATTCCACGGAAAACATGAAGCAAAATCCATTGTTCCAAACTTTTAACTAAATTTAAATCTACAATCAATCAAACATGGAAAAATATAATTCCTACTTGACTTTGTTGTGATTCATTCTATGTATAGGATTTTTTCCTACTATTTGGGAGTTTGTTGAGGTCTAGTTGGTGGTAAGATTCCCTCCAACTAGTTAGCTTCATAGATGGGTGTGTGGTTGAGATATTCACTCAACCAAGAAATTGTGTGTCCAAAATATACTATTATCTTAAGACATAACCTATGCATTTATATTGCATTATTATTTTCACGTAAATATAATTTTGAGTGCATTTAAAAACTCTTTGGTGGTATCACAGTCATGGAGACTTGGCCCCCTCCTCAGCAAAGGGAAGTAAGAGGGTATATTTGTATTGTTTTAGTTTTTTTTCATCAGATTATTAAAGTTCTTGTGGAGCTGATTCCAGAGGAATTAAGTTTAGTCATGTCATGGGGATGCGTGCATGTAGCCTGTTGCCGAAGTTGTTTTTGGGAGAGGTCATCGAGCGTACTTGAAGTCATATGATTGTGACTGCGAGCTACAACATATCGCAGTTCTATCTGTTGGAAGTCAGTATTGATACCCTCTACCATGGCACTTTCCTGGTGCGTGAAAAATATTATTAGTTTGCCTTTCGAATTGAATGTTGCAGAGAGGTGATATATAAGAAATAGAATTGTTGAGTGTCGAGTGCTTGTTGAACCACCCAGATCTGAAATTCCAGCACAAAAATTGGTACTTTGAAAAGGATTTTGAAAACTATCAACAGTTGGTATTGCATGAATATTTGTGGGATGTGAGCGAGGTGGATGATCGAGCCAAATTTATGATTTTCATAAAGTTTGCAGGTTCGATCCATTCCTTGGCAACAATGACATATACATTCAAATTCCTCTTTCTCCATTTGGCTGTGCATTTCACTGTTGTTTTGAGAGAAGTTGCTATTTAATTGGATGTCTATGTGAGGATACGATCCTTGAAGGATTTCGGTGACCTGATCAGTCTCTGTGCGAAAGAACCAAGCGTTGGATTTGTGTATTTCATAGTAGGAATGTTTATTGAATATGTGATGGCTTCCTGTTGGTCGTTGACTGGAATTTGAGTCGTGGCTAGGAAGATCCGTGGCTGGGAAAGAGCCTGAGCGCTGAACCATTGACTAGAATTTGAGCGTCGAGCTATTAACAGTAACCTGTGGAGCCAATGAATGCTTGCTATGTATAGAGAGTTCTACTCCTACCTACAGTGCCTGCTACAGTGTATGTTGATTCATTTGAAGTTTGGAAAATAACAAATAGTGTCTGCGTGAATTTTTAATTTGGTAATTTTTTTTTAAAGTTGGGCGGTGAAGAAATTGTGAATCTTTCTTGCACTCGGTTTGTTTAGTGTTTGTAGGCTTCATGTTAGAAGATTGCAAGACTGATCCATGGCTGTGAGAATTTGACTGTGTTCCCCATGGTTTGATCTGTCTAATGAGAGCCAACTCTGGTGCGACTAGCAAACTATGGCTAGCGGCCAACAAACCTGCGAGTAGTGTCCAAGAAATGGTCGAGGTTCTTGTCTCATTGAGCAACTGGGGATGATCGAGATGGAGGGATCGAGCGTTGATGACTTGATTGAGGAGCAGCTTGTAGACCTGTTAAGCACCATAAAAGATTTTAAGGTGTGAATATAAAATTAATATGTTACAAAGCACCATATATAATATTTTTTATGTATATAAAACACTTTGTAACACCTCTATATAATTTTCTAATATCATTTTCATATATATATATGTATGAATATACACCATCAACGAGGAAATAATAAAATATTACAATCTAAAATCTAAAATGTTTAAGGTAAACATTAACATAATACTAAAAAAATAGCAATTAAATAATTAACCACATGCCTTCGAACTTTGTTAGAAATTAAGCACCAGCATCTTGTTTATCATGTTGTGTGTCTATATATATAGACCCAAAAATGTTTGATACACAAAAACAGCGTCATGCAACGAATTTTAGCACACATGGGTTAAAATTGATTATTTTTCTTCAAATTTCTATGGGCTACCATGTTCACCCCTTGTCAAACCATTTCACCATTCTTATTATTGGTACTTTTGTCAAACATTTGGTGATAATCTTAAATATTTCCAATCTACTCCAAATTGGCCCAATTCAGACCCAATGTTGTGAATGAGATCTGATACTAATTTGTAATGTCCCCAACGTCTGGTTGGACAACACTTCTTAACTGACATAACTTAATTGTAAATTAAAAATTAATTGCGAAAGTGTGACTCAAATATATCATAATTTTTCCCTATGCCTAGCAATTATAATTAACATGAATTGAATACCACATATCATGAATGCATTGTTTTTCATATATGAACTATAAGACATAAATTCACAGTGGAAACAAATATGCAATAATGAAAACAGTCAGAACCCTGAAAACTAGGGTTTTAACATAAGAAAAATAGTAATTAATCATGGCACATAAATATACAGTCGCACATAAGACAGGAAATTATTTGGTGCTGAAAAGTCAGCTAGTTGTAGGCTCTCCACATTCCTCCTGGACATAGACCTAGTGATTCATAGACTCAACCATTGGTCACCTCTTAGCTAAGACAAAAACTCCATAGGAAACAGTCACAAAACCAAAAAGAAACCCTGGTTGAGGCACCAACAGCAACAACCTCAGTCTCCATACACAAGTTTATGTCCCATTAACTAGAACCCAAGTGGCACATCTCGAGTCTCTCGGCAATACCCACCTTCCAGAGCAACTTACAGTTAGCCAAGACAGTATCAACCCATAACTCTAGAATCTATACAATTGTTTGAGCGTCCAAGTACCAATAACCAACCTGAATTAACCCCAAAACCGATGTCAAAGCCCCACCAAGACTCACCAACTCTCTATGAATTGATTTCCCCAACCAGAACTCCATGGTCACCTTGCCATAAGCAGGGCCAACAAACCCTCAGAGCCACCAAGCTCCCAAAGGCAACAAAGGGGCTCACATCATAAATAGGATGCATCAAGTTCGACATGGTTAACAAAATAATCACACCTCAATTAGTCTTGGATTCCACCCCAGGACTCACTTACTAATTAGTAATAAACTGAATGATTAACTAAGTGAATTTCCCTGTCAAAAACAACTACCATATTTATATATGCATGGCCCTAACTTGCCATGTGACACCCTCTAGAATAAACATGGGCCCCAGGTGCACTTTTCACCTAAAACACTGGATTGTTGCCTTGTCCTTGGAGTTGTGTCCCCTATACTCTTTATGTGGAGTGGGCTCCACAAATAGCCTTATTTTATTAATATCAGAATATGTACAAATTTACAATGTTGGGCATGCTAGCCCCAAAAACATGACTAAAAATAACTACATGGACGCGTAGGCTACCTAATAAAACATCTATTTCACCAACCTAATATCAAAAGTACATATATTTACATTGTCAAAACAGGTGGGGTTATTACAATTCCCCTATTGATTGTTGGAATAAGGAATTACTCAGAGTAGGGAGTGAATTAGTAATAGTGAGGTTCTTAAAGTTTAAGCTCAAATTATTATATTTCCTTTTACTTTTTCCAGTTACTTGTGAAAGCATTCAAACTACAATATAGATGCACAATAAAGTAAACTATTCACATGAGCACACAATCCATCAATTAAGCATCACACACATATTGACACAGGTATTTTTACGTGGAAATTCAAAGGGAGAAAAACACCAATTTATTTGTTATTATGATGTGAATTAAGCACCCACTTAATTACATCAACTTGTTTGTGAGCACCCACTCATAGGAGGCACCAACCTATTATGCATGCAAGTCGTTACCTACTCTAACTTTTGTTCTACTTTTCATACAATTTTTAGACTAAAAATAGAGGCCAATACAAATGCTTAGAAATGTAAACCTAATCAGTTGTTGCACTAGCTCCTTTCCTTATGTTCTGCAGTTCTACTTTACACTGCCCTCTCTAATGCTTGACAAGCTCTAGTCTTGGTCCTCAGCTCTATTGTAAAAACAATTACCTCCCAGCACTTAACTCTCTACTCCTCACACACTTAGGCTCAACAACACTACTGCATCCCCACCTTGCTCAATGTAAATCTTGGGTTTTTGTTCCTTTTTTGCACAATGGTCTATGTTTTCTCTATTGTTCCTTTTTTGCAGTATCTATAACACAGTGCTTGAAAGGATGATTCTGCATGGCTCTACATGATCTTGTTCCATCAAAGTGAAAGGCCATTGTAACTACATTAAAATCTGAAAATGGGCTTTATTTACTCTGCCATCGCAATTGAATTAAATTATAGAATGGGAATCAAACTGTCTCCACATACTAAGAAACAAATCTTAGTCAACCCTACATGCTCAACAAGTATCTCTATTGAATTATGCCTGTGCAGATAACTTGTTCCTACATTCCTCTTAAATTCCCACAACACTCAAACTGCACCTCAGGCATCTCTCTCCTTTCTGCTTCGATTGTAGCATGCCATTAGAACCCATCAATTCGCTAGTATGGTGCCCCTGAGCCATTTCCTTCGTTTAATTCTTCATGGTGTGTTAGTGAGAACAGAAGAGACTTGCTTCTGTATGGATCATGATCCATTAATCCATTTTGTATACCATGGTCCTCCCTATATTTTAATCAAGATATCTTTACGACTTCCATTATTTCAGCCACCAACCCTCTTGTGCACATTTTTCTGGTTGTCTCGGGCTTCTACTTATCCAGTTATGGCCAAGACCAATTATAGCATAATAACCAAATATGGAGGAATTCTATAAAAATATGTCAACTCATCCATGCATTTATTCATATGTTGCTACTGAGTTCAAGGCCCAGATGCCCTAGTGCCTGTAACTTTTTCGAAAAAATTTCATAAGAGTTACAGGCTTCCAGGCACTGGCCCACTAGTGTGTACCACTGAAAATTCATTGCTGACTCATTTCATGTCTTCAAACATATGCTCGAAATGCCTTTTCTTTTGATTTTGGCTTGAAAGCCCTTAGCCGTAAAAATACAAGAAAACCACCGCTTAGACATCCATTGGGCCCCACTCATATACATATATATTTTTAGAGCTGAAGCCTGGATGTTTGCATGCCTGTAACAATATATAAAATGAATTTCCTATCCCTTACGAGATTTCAAGCTTCTGACCTGGCCCATTTGTGTGCTTCGTTGTCTATGTCACTCCTCTTCCTTTGTGTTTTATTATTTGAGATTCCAAGCTTAGCCCACTTTCCACCTATCGACATCCTATACACCATATTGGCCTATGCCTCTTGGCCCCACTCATGTGTGTGTGTGTGTGTGTGTGTGTTACAGAGTCAGAGCTCAGATGTCTGTATCCTTTTAAAGTGAATTCCATATACCTTATGGGCTCTCAGGTTTTCAGTCTTTTGGGGCTCTGAGACAGTTCTAGGCTTTGTTTATGCTACCCTGGCTCAATTTTGTCCTATAACTCTTGTAAATAAACCTTCAGGCTTTTGAGCTTCCAAGGACTGTTGCTTATGGTTTAAAGGTCCTTACTTTGACTAACCATAACTTTTGATCCAAAGGGCCATTTGTAGACTTCCACATACCATTGGAAATATATTTCCTAGCACTTTTGAATTATTCCACTTTCATGAGAAACTAGGTTTATCTCTTGAGACATAACCTCCTCCAAATTATAAAACTCCCCAGCTGTCATAGTCATCTTTTATGGCACTACACTAAGTCTGCTACTATGATGATTCTCTACAAAATATTGCAGCAACCATGGGACTCCGCTTGAACAACATGTCCATCAATTCCAACATATGTTACCTCCAACCTCAATGTTAATTTGGTTGAAAACAATGCCAACATACTAAGTGTCGCTCTCTTTTCAGACAAAACCAATTGTCCAACAATCTCTCCCTTTGGCATTGATGGCAACAAACTAAGACCCCCCTGAAACTAGGCATGGTTTTCTTCATCGTTATTCTTCTCCCCCTTTGACATCAATAGAAAAGGATGTTCCTAAAATCTCTCCCTGAAAAACTGTAGTCTACTCTTCAAATGATCCTTTAAGTTGAGTAGCTTCCAATACTCATGGTAATTGAGTCATTTGGGAGGAGGAGTCACAACTCCTATCTATTGTTGGGGACACACAAAGGGTTCTCTTGCAAGTGGCTTAGTGAAGATGTCTGCAAGTTTTTCTTTAGTGGCCACATATTCAAGTCGAACAACATTAGCAACAACTTTATCTCTTAAGAAATGAAACTTGATAGGAATGTGCTCGGTCTTACAGTTCATGACAAGATTCTTAGAAATGTTGATAGCACTAGTGTTGTCACACATGATTGGAATTGGATCAGTCAATTCTACCATAATTTCCTTCACAGTTTGCTTCATCCAGATAATTTGTAAGTAGCAAGTGGCAGCTATAATATACTTTGCTTCAATAGTTGATAGAGAAATGGAGTCTTGTTTCTTGCTGACCCAACACACTAAGAAATATTCGTAAAAAGAATGTTGCACTAAAGGTGCTCTTCCTATCATCAATATTGTCTGCTCAATTAACATTAGTATAGGATTTTAACTTAAACTCGCTACTCTTAGCATACCACAACCCATAGTCTATTGTGCCTTGCAAATATATGAAAATCCTTTTGACAACAATGACATGAATTTCACAGGGGCAGGCTTGAAATCTGGACACTACACCTACGGCTTGCATGATGTCTGGTTTAGATGTTGTGAGATACAAAAAGTTTCCTATCATCGATATGTAGATGATCTGATTTACCATAGGTGTCTCATCTTCACTACATAACTTACTGCCTTTAACCATTGGGTTGTTAACCGACTTACAATCTTCTAGTCCAAATTTATTCAGAGTTTCTCCCAAGTATTTGGATTGGGAGATGAAAACACGATATTTTGATTGAGAAATTTTCAGTCCTAGGAAAAAGGATAATTCTCCTATCATGGACATCTCAAAATTTATTTGCATATAATTTTCAAATGGATGTCACAACCACTTGAGGTCACTACCAATTATTATGTCATCTACATACACTACCATAATCAATAGGTTGTCATCTTCAGATTTGATGTACATATTTCTATCTACAATGCCCCTGTTAAAGCCTTGTTGCTAAAGGTATCTATCTAATCTGCTATACAGGCTTTGGGGGCTTATTTGAGCCCATATAATGCCTTTTTTCAGTTTGCACACCAACACTTCAGTTTTTGTGAGCATGGACCCTGCTGGTTGCTTATATATACTTCTTCTTCCACGTTTCCATTGAGAAAGGTTGACTTCATATCCATCTGATACACTTTGATGTTTTTATAAATGGAAAAAGCAAGGAACATTCTAATGGCCTCCAATATTGCTATTTGTACAAAGGTTTCTTCAAAATCTATTCCCTCTATTTGGGAATAACCTTTGCACACTAAGTGAGCCTTGTTATATTTGAAGACCCATTTCGTGCCTATGACATTTATCTCTTTGGATCTTGGAACAAGCTCCTAAGTATCATTCTTCTCAATTTGATACGGCTCTTCATTGATTTCCTTTACCCAAAACTTATCCTCACTTGCATGACTGAGATTCTTGGGCTCAATTTGAGATAGTAGAGCAAGGTTTACGTAGCTTGGGCTCCCAACAAATCTCCTCCTTGTTTGAACACCAAGTCTTTGATCACCAATAATATGGTTTTCTAGATGTGGTTTATGTACATATCTTAAGGGAGTTTTGGACCTTGGTGTTGTACTTATTTCTTCATCTTCATCATTGACCTCTGTTTGTTCTTGATCTGAGAATATGGTGGTTGAGCCTTCTTCTCCATCTAAGTTCATGTTTCCTTTGGATCACTTATATTGTGGTACTTTTTCATCCACTATTATGTCCATGAAATATTAGACTCTCTTTGTTCTTTTGGTGTATCATTTGTATCCTTTACTTCGAGTTGAGTACTTGAGAAATATAGCCTTATCTGCATAAGAATCAAACTTTCTGGGATTTTTATCATTTCTTTTGATAACGCTTTCTCCCAAATGCCTTGTAGTGTTTCACTGATGCAGGTCTCCCCTTCCATAACTCACAGGGAGTCTTATCACTATTAGGCCTAAGTTTTTTTTTATATTTGCTAGGTACATTGTTGCTTAAGTCACTTCTCCCCAGAAGGTGTTGGGTACATCTTCCTCATTTATCATGGCTCTAGCCTAGGGGTGATTTTAGGGGCAAATGTTCGCCCTTTGGCGAAATTAAGGGGTTTTAAATTTCTAGTGGACGAATATTTTGTATCATAGTACATTTTTACAAATCACCTCAAATAGCCCACCTTATTTTAAGGGAGAGGGTAAAAAA
>APFE031213244.1:10551-41800 GCA_000404065.3 Pinus taeda
GTCTTCAAATCCGTCTTCAAATTGTCCATGTTTGTCTTCAAATTTGTCTTCCAATCGTCCATCTTAGCTTCCACACCCTTTATCTTAGATTCCATGCCATTTATCTTAGCTTCTGTTAGCTTTGTGAGGCTGACATTTTTTGCACTTGGTCTTGTAATTTTGATATATCATGTAGCATTTCTTCCTCTTCTTCATGAGTCATGCTAGAGCTTTAAGGTTCCTTACTAGGTGTTTGCATTTTCTTTCCTCGGGGCATCAGTTATCGATAATAATGCTCTGCTAGCCCTTTGAATTCCTTCAAAATAAATTTTCAAACCAATCTTAAGCAAAAATTTAAAAGAATCTACACACTTTTTTTCACTTTGTAGGAGCTCGATATTGCCTCTGATGTATCTCTGTACTTTTAGATCATCCAGTTCTAAAATTGTGATCTATAGTAACCCTTTGTGTCCTCTTTCCAATGCCACCAATCTGATCCAAATTAGATTCTCCAAAGAAGAGTTATACGAAATCTCCCACAGTGACCTGATTATAGACTAGTTCAGTAGAGCGCACTTGTACGACGTGCCACGAGTCACTGTTTCGACCTTTGGCTCTGAAAAATATATACAAGAAACTAAAGTCTGTCCTCTTTCTGTACCTTCTAATGAAATTTCAATCCGATGCTCAGAGAGAAAGTTATGTCGATTTTCCCCAGGTCACCTATTTGGAATGTAATTCAGGAGTCTACAAAAAGACCAACTTCCTCAGATCATATCTTCGGAAATATAGCGCGAAAAGTTCTGAAATTTGGATCCAAGGTTCAACGTGATTTCTTCTCAAATGGGTTTTGTTTTTAGCTTCTGAAACATCGCAGAAAAAAAAGTTATAGTGAAAATGCCACGATGACCTATTTGGAGCAGCGAAACCCTAGAATCCAAAACTTTGATACCAAATGTTATGAAACCAACTCACAAAAAGATAGAAAAGAGAGATCAACGCCTTAGAATTCAGCCTCTTCGAGGGGGAAACCTCCTTTACATTACACAAATGAACAATTCTTCAATGATTCAAATGACAAAACCTCATTTCTACATATAGGAGTCTAAGGAGTCACAATATAACCCAGCCAACCTAACAATAATAATATAAAGCCACAAATATAACAATAGAGGGATTCTATGGGGCACAGTAATAAAAATATGGAGACAATAGGGGCACAAAAATATTAATAAGGGATATAACTACAATAGTAATGGGGTAATCACTAGTATTATAGGTACCTAACATACTTGTTGAAGTATCAAAGCTTAAGGGTACCATGCGGAAATTCTATGACATATTTGTCACCATGAAAAAAGTAGGTGTACATGTGCATGGCCTACAATAGTGGATCAAAGAGTTTTTACAAAGGGTCCCCACTTGACTTAGTAAAGAAGATGAAGCCACTGGAAGATCTGGAGAAATAAAAGGTCTGGATGTTAATCCAGAACTATGAGAACCTCTCCCCATTCATTAATAGCATATGGGCCTCATATGTGCGATTGTACAATAGTTTCAATGTCATGCTGAGAAATAACAAGATCCCATCAATCGGTTCCCTCGACGATGTTAAACCCAAGAACCAAGTCCAGATAGAGATCAATGAGTACGTGGAGAAGTTAACATGAGAGGCCACGAGGGAAAACATGGATTTGAACACACAAAACATGAAGAAGTACATCGATGGTCCTGTCAACATCAACACCATGTTGCTCATGCTTCAGAACGAAGTTGATATAGGTTCCAAGACCATATACCTGGATGCCATGGAGGCAAGAGTCCTCTTATAGAAAGACACCGTCATACAGTTTGGGGACACCATTAGAAAGTACCAAGCTTGGCACCAACATGTGACCAAGAAGCATGAAATAGATGTTGCTGAGTTGGACTTTCCCCAAACTCCAGAGTGATAGTGTTGTGTCTTGTTAGGCTGTGTCTAGCCTATTTTGTCTTATATTGGTACATGTGGAAAATGTAATATTATTTGTAAATCTGTTTTAAGTTAAATTTCAAGTGTCATTAGTGAAATATGAATAGTCACTATGTAATGTAATGTGTCATTTAGTGAAGAAAATGAACGGTCACAAGAGGAGTCAAAGAGTCACAAAGGGGAATGCCAAGGCTCACCCAACCCTTTGTTATAAATAGAACCTCATAAATCATAGAAGAGGCTTTTGGGAACCAATATTTTGGCTAGGATTAGGCTTAGAGAAGGCTTGGGAGTCTTATGAAGAGCCTTGGCTTCTCCATAATGTAGAGCGAGTATACTTATTTGGAGGAGAAGGTGTTCTTGACTGTAATGTTCCACTATTGGGGCTAGTGGTCATCAATGGTGTATGTATGGATGGAAATTTCACTTATAATAATAATATCAGAGCCAACACGCTTTCATGCATATGTTGTTAATGTAGTTGGACTATTATGGTTGCTTTAGCAATGTATGTTATTTAAATTACACATATGCTTATGAACTACTTTGTATGCATTTGCATGAATATTGTTGAATGCGTGTTGTTGGATTAACTCATTACTTTAATTTGTGGACTGTTCTGCATTTTATCTTGTGATGTCATTCCACTCATGTGTTCCTTTCAAGCTATGTATTATTACATGCTTCTAAGGGGCATATATCCTTTTTCCCTCTGTGTGTTAGAACCTTCATGCATCACACTTGACTCTCTGCAGGGTAACACACTTTCTCTCACCCAAATTTATCATACTTTCCTTTGTGCGCTACCGCAATCAAGGCAAGACACTACCACCCACTACTGGGACTCCTACTCCAAATAGTGTGAGGTCTACTTGGAATTTCGTACCAGGGAGATCCCCTGAATGTTGGGGGCTCCATCACCGTCAACATTTCTGGTGCTAGAAAGAGGACAAGATGACAAGTTGAGCCATTGAAGTTTGTTTTGAATTTCTGTACATATTTTATGACTTCTGTCCAAATCATAATCCCGACATGTTTTTCTAACACCGTAGAGTTTGAAGTGCCGGTGAGAATTTTAGATGACTTGTCTAGGTATAAGTTCAATGGAAAGGACAGAACAACCTTGTTCAGAAACACGGTTTATTTTGCTAGCTTATGTGATAGGTATGATGTATCGTCTTATGATATTTCCTATGGGTTGTTCACTTTCACATTCAAAGGGATTGCAAAGAAATGGTTTCACACATTGCCTACAACCTCTATACACTCTTTTGATACTTGTTTAGAGAATTATGTTGCGCTTTCATTCTTTATGATCATAAATCCCTTAATAAAAAAATATTAAAGTTGTGAAAATCACCCGACGAAACTCTTTAAGATTTTCTCGATCATTTTCTTCATTACTATTATGAATTTCCTGAAGATGAAGTTGACTGGGAATTTTTGGATGAAATATTTTAATATCTTGTTCACATTTATGAGAATCCACATGAGTTAGAATATTCCAAACCTCTCCCAACATACCTTGGTGTCCCAAGTGACCCTTCGTCCCCTTCCCATCAAACAACTCTAATTATCACTTGTTAATCTATCACCATCTCCTCCTACCCCACTTGCTTAGGATTTTTGTGCATATTTGGATTGTAACCCCGATGGTTGTCACGTGGTCTTATCTCCTCATCCTCCATTCCTTGGTCCCTTTGATCCTCCATATTTTGGTGTGTTGTGTTAATCTGTCTCGAATCTCACATGTGATGTTCACAAGGATAAAGTTCTGGACGGAGTTGGTGTTGAACAACCAACCTGCAATATCATTTTTTATGAGTAATTGTGGGATTCTGAACAAGAATATGCGGGGAAGGATGACTTCCTTATGCTCGCACCTCATATGCTTTATCCTGACATCTTCCATGATTATGTCATTTTTGTGCCATCTTGTGAAAATTAAATTATGGTTGTTTCTATTTTTGATCATTCACAAAACATGTGGAATGCTAGTTTTTCATTTGAATGCGAAGAGGAAAAATCTATCTTCCCTGATCCACCCAATCTCTGATCTTAATTTTTCATCATCCCCTCTTTACGATTCGTCAGATCATGAGAATTTTGTTGTCCATCTTCTTGAACTTTCTTATCGTGGTTTTCATGATCTTTTCATTCATTCAGATGATGTTTATTTGTCCACTGTTGATCTTTCTAAGCCACCAGTCTTTAATGATCCATTTTCTGATGAACTGGAAACTTATCAAGTTGTTGAGGCACTTCAGCCTCAGTTGATGGTTATGTCAGGTTCTCACGGCCTTAAGGTTAGTTCCACTTTGGATCAAAAATTTGTTTAATCTTTATAGGCTCTTCATCACTCTGTTGTTCACATCAAAAATAAATCTATTTCACAATTTTTGCATCCTCCACTGGAATTACACGATCCTATTTCTCAAGAATTGGAGGAGTCATATGTAGCAAGCACTGTCACAAGACAAAAGTTTTTGTCTTTCTTTATGTTTTCTCATTTTTCAAGTTCAACGGTGTGTACATGCTTGTCTTCCATGCACAATGTGTTAGGACACCATGGTACATCCGAAGAATGCCTTGCATGTGATTTCCATTTTTTCTTTTTTGTGGATGCATTCAAGCTTCGAACGTAATGGTTTAAATTATTTCATATTTCTTGTTGGTTGGTGTACTTGGATATCCTTCTTGTTGATCATGCTCTCGCCTACATGGGATAGCCAATGTGTCGATGGCTACATTAGAAGTATCACTTCACATGAGTTTGCCTATGTTCTGGTCAGGTTAGGAGTAGGAGTAGTGACTGATTTTCTTTTTCTTGTTTGTTTCCTAATTTGCTTACTTTTTTTGCTTTGTCTTGCTTATTTCCTTTGTTTGTTTGCTTTTGCACCTGCAATTTAGTTTCCGCATGAAACCATGTTTGGCTTCTTAGACAAGAAAAGTGAAATCCAAGAGGAACTTGTACAGCTATCAAAAATTGGTTATCTGTCTATTCCTCTCTTTATGTGAATCTTGTATTTCTTCTAGTTGATGATACCCTAAGGGAAAATACGTTCATTTAGCAGAGAGTCATGGTGAAATCACAATGCTTGCACTCTTAACTAGTACCCCTTACTCTAATCAATTTTCTATTTTCTATTAACCCTTGTCAACTCAATCAAGTAGAGTAAGGAGAGGGGGAAAACCTTAACAAGTATGTCAAAGGTATATACAAATATCCTTTTCTAAAGGGACAAGCTCTTCTACTCTCGATAAGTCGGGTTCCCTCTTCCACCTCATGAAAAAAATAAGTGCCTATGCACTGTTCCTTGAAAAATGAAAAAAATAAAAAAATAAAATAAATGGTGAAAGAAGAGAAAGGATTCCTACGCAGAGAGGTGAAGCAAGTAACTTTGTTGGGGTATTGTCTAGGCTCACTTGTAGTGGAGCAATGCTTGTGTTCCTGAAGTGACTTCGCCAGGGTACTGTCTAGGCCTGTTGGTAGCTGAGCAACACTAGAGATGAAACTAAAACTATGACATTCTATTTACTTGTGCATCTATATACCCCTCATCCCCAATCGAAAAAAATCAGTTTGACTTGGATTGGTATGTGTGTTGTTGATAAAGAGAATGGGAGGGGCTACATCTTTAGCTCAAGCTAAGTGAAGAAGCTATGATAATCAAATAACTGAACAATACTTCCAAAAGAGTTAGAATGGATTTGCATGATACAAGGTCCATATAGAGAACTGGAGTTCTACCAGTGTGTCGCCAATGTTGTAGCGGTACAACCACACTCCAAAGTTTTGCTTATGCTTCGATTTTGGAGCCTCCCTTATAAACCACAATAACTAATCTTGCATTGATCTAGGTACTTTTGCTTCGACTAAGTCTTATTCTTTTCATATTGGCTTGCTTTTTCTCACTTAGTTCATTTTCTAACCCACAAGCTGATCTCTTGACTTCGTCCCTTGACAGCTCTCAGATTGCCTTAGAGAACTGTGCAATTCTTGAGGGTAATCATCTTTGCTCTCAGGGATTGCACAGTCCTGACTACCAGTGAGCCTTGAGCTTAGAAAATGCAAAGTACAAAATGGTAGCCAACCTTGAGCTAGGAAATCATGCAAATAGGAGAGGAAACCTAAAGCCACTCAGCCCAAAAATTGCACAGAACCCACTATGCTCAAAAACTATGCAATGCATGAGTCAGAGAGTTGCTCAATCCTTCCCAGAACTGTACAATATTTTAGGGCAATGCATCGTAGATTTTCTTGAAAAAATAAAAAAGCAAAAAGCAAAAAAGCATCCCTAAAAAATAGGGATCTATTTTTAGTAACCTAAAGGAGGCACTTTAGTTATTTTAGAAACTACCGCCAAGTGTTTCTTTTTCCTTGATTTTAGGCATGTGCATCATAAACCCTAACTTCACCAAATCTATTTAATGGATGCTACTATAGCTCATTTTCACACTTGATCTTGGTGCTCTATCATTCCCGAGGAGATCATGGAGCCTTCGGTGTGATTGTCGTTGCTTTTCCAGGTGAGTTTTGCTTTTCTCGTCTTTTGTCACTTTTTTCTATTGCTTTTTGTTGTTTAGCTTGTGAGAGTGTTGTTTCACTTGTTTCTTTGAATTAATGTTGGCATTTTAACTTTTTTTAGCTTTTATAAGTGTTGTTTCAAGTTATATATTGCCTTTCCCGAGGGTCACATGTGTTTTCCCATTTTCACACCAACGGTCGCCCTTGCGATGACTCCCTTCACATGCTTCATTTTCCTTTAGTATAATTGATTCCTGCACTTGTTTCACATGCATGCATCAAGACTTAGTCATATCTTCACTCAACATCACATCATCCTTCAAATCTACTTGTTTTTCACACTCACCATGGGTAGATCTAGGTCCCCTTGCCCGAATCTCACTATGCATAGGTAGCACTGCGCAATCTGGGAGCTTAAGGCCTCTACCTTGGCTTATGGAATTGCATAGATCTTGGCCTGGGCTAGCTCCAACCATGCACTATGTAGTTCCAGGATCCATCTTACCACCTTGGCCACTTGGACTGCACAATGTGCAATCTCTCCTGGCCTTGGCCTAGACTAAACTGTGCATTGCGTAGTTCCAATCATCAAACTTCCCGACTGGCTGTTGGGACTGTGCAATGCGTAGTTCCCATAGTCATCTAGTGACCTCTGTCAACCAGAATTATGAAATCCATCCCATCATGAGTCTGACTTGTTGCTTGATTTTTTCTTGAAGTTGCTTTGGTTTTATAGCTAACATTTTCTTTCCATGAGTGTCCTCTTTGTCCCACTGGTACAACATTTGTTGAGCACCTCTCTAGCAGTTACAGTTAACATTCCATCTAAGAGAGATGAATCAAAGGAAACTTTTGTGAGTATTAATCGGGAAGAAATTGAGAAAATATCAGTGGATTTACCAGTATATGCAGATACTCAGTTGTTTGTTGAGAAGGGTACAACACTTACATGACAGCAAATCAAAATTACTTTTGCAGAGAACATCAAGGAAGACTTAGAGGATAAGAAGGTTTATCCTATTATCCAGTAGTCAGGCTTATACAAGGTTGCATGCAAGTGCCCTGCCTTCCCATATGCATACATCATCAGTTGGATTGTCTCACATATAGATGAAGAGACTATGACATTGAGCAGTGCTAACAGGAGAGAGCTTGCCACCTTCAGGGCAGAGAACTTTCAACATATGTATCATTTACTCGAGTCGGTGAAGCCATGGACTCACTCTTCTATGCCACCAATATCTATATGAACACAAGAGATATTGTCAAGTGTTGGGTGAAAGAGTCATTAAAATTTAGATAGACACCTACCCATGTTTACAAGATGAAGTCCCTTAGAAAGGCTTAATAGTTCTTGATCATCTTTTCTTATAGAATATATGGTCAAGAGAAAACATAAACCTTTTTAGAAGGGTGGATGGTCTTACTGGACCAGTTGATGAATGATGGGAGGCCTTTCAACTGGTTAGATTTGTTGGCTCATCAGTTGAAGACCCATGTGGCTAAGGCTCAGAATCTGCCCAAGAATGAGAAAAAAAGGTTTTACATCTTTGTATAGGTACTAGATACAATATGTGCCCAACAGCAGTTCCCTGGCATGAGTTAGACATGGACAGAAAAAGAGACTACACTCAACATCTATTGCAAGTTTATTTCTGACTACAACAATAGAGGAGTTATGGTAGGGATAACTGACCATTTTATCATCCCATTGTACAATCTTGTTTTTGAGCAGGATCCACTCTACATGTCCCAATAAGAAATGGAGGTGATAGTAAACATTGCATATTGGTATACCTCACTAGGTTTCACCTTCGTCAAAGTGTTTGGCAGAGAGAAGCCTCTACATGTTATACCGAGGTATGCCACTGATAAGTTGATCATGCAAGAAGTTTCATATCACATCTCTACAGGGTTATCAATAGGACTGCATAGGAAGAAGAAAGCACCATGTCCCACTCTTCCTTTGTGGACTGGATTATACAAGATTAAGAACTTGAAAGATGTAGATGTTGAGGCTAAGGACATAGTGAAATTCAATTTCGGCACCAAGGACTTTAATCTATATGATCCCCACTATATGTGCAAGGACTATTGTGCGAGAGTGTACTTTCCATGGATCCATGGGACATTTCATTTGTTAGAGGAAGACCATTGGAGGTACTAATATAATTCCTCCAGACTCAATGAAATGGTTAGTATAACAATAGCTTGGAAGGCTTCTCTGCAGATAAAAGCAACTCCTGAAGCAACAACAATAGCAACAGAAGGAAACAATCCAGTGAAGGACAAGGGAAAGAGGAAGGTTTTCAAGAATCCAAAGGCAGAGAAAAGTTGCAATATGAAGGCAGATCCTATCTTTGAGTAGGAAGCTTTGGTAGTGGAAGCAAAGAGGGAGTAGTGGATGAAGAGATCAGAGCGAAGGAAGAGAGAAAGGCAAAGGTTGCAGGAAGTAGAACTAAAGCTCCAGGATATAGAGAATGAGCTTAAGGAGGAAAAAGAATTGAGGAGGAGAGAAAGAAAAGAGAAGAAGAAGTAGGAGGAAGAACAAAGGCAAGGTGGAGTGAGAGAGCAAACAACATCCATACAGGTTGATGATACGGAACAACCATTAGTTGAGGAAGAGGGTGAACAGATGTAGGATTGAGATCTTTCTCAATAGATTGAGAAATGGATTGAAGTGAAGGACATGGAGTTGGAACAGGAGCCACATAATGAAGATACTGACCTTATGTCCATATCATCAGAGGTCATCTCTCAGTCTCCACCAACTCCGGTGTCAAAACCAGTCCCGAGCGAGGAAGGATATACTATTCTCCTTGATGATAATCTAGTCATGGATGTGTACAATCTATCATTTGAAGAGTTGCAAAAGAAGATTGTACAAGCATAGATGAAGCACTTTCTGGATGATCATGGATCACCTGCATTCATCAAGGAAAGGGTGATATAATTAGACACAAGGAAGAATCCAACTTCCCTTTCCGAACCTAGATTAGCCTATGTAGGAGAAATAAGCTCAAATGTTAAGTACTTGATGGCCGAGAATGAACAACTGATAAAGAACTTGCAGACTACCAGGCAAGAGGTAGAACAACTTCGAGCATCAACACATAATGTAGTTTCCACATTGGGGGAAATGAGGACAGCGATACTTGCTGAAGTATCAACACTTGAGGGTACCATGTGGAAGATCTATGATGAATTTGTCACCGTGCATAAAGCATTTATTCGTGTGCGTGGACTACAGCAGTGGAGCAAAAATTTTGTTCAAACTCTCAAGAACATACATGTTGCCATCACCCATGTACAAGAGTGGACAATGCATTACAAAGGGGCCTCGCTTGACTTAGTAAAGAAGATGAAGCCTGAGGAAGAGTTGGAGAAATAAAAGGTCTAGATGTTGGTCCAGAACTACATGAAGCTCTCCCCATTCATTAGAAACATACAGGCCCCATATGTGCGGTTGTACAGTAGTTTCGATGTCGTTTTGAGGAAGCATCGAATCCCATCAATCGATTCTGTCACGGATGCTAAACCCATGAACCAAGTCTAACTAGAGATCGATGAGTACATGGAGAAGCTAAGATGAGAGGCAACCAAGGAAAACTTGGAGTTGAACACACACAACATGAAGAAGTACATCGGTGGTCCTGTCAAGGTCGACACCATGTTTCTCATGCTTCAGAACAAGTTGGATATAGGTTCCAAGACCATATACCTAGATTCCATGGAGGCAAGACTCTGCTTTTAGAAAGGCACCATCAAATAGTTTGGGGACACCATCACACAGTACCAAACTTGGCACCAATATGTGACTGAGAAGCATCAACTGGATGTTGTTGAGCGGGACTTTCCCCAAACTCTAGAGTCATAGTGTTGTGTCTTGTCAGGTTGTCTCTAGCCTATTTTGTCTTATATGGGTAGATGTGCAAAATGTAATATTATTTTTAAATACGTTGTAAGTGAAATTCCAAGAGTCATTAGTGAAATATGAATGGTCACTATGTAATGTAATGTGTCATTTAGTGAAGAAGTTGAAGAGTCATGAGGGGATTCAAAGAGTCACAAAGGAGAATTTCAAGGGTCACCCAAGCCTTTGTTATAAATAGAACCTCATAATTCATAGAAGAGGATTTTGGGAGCCAATATTTTGGCTAGGCTTAGGCTTAGAGAAGGCTTGATAGTATTGTGAAGAGCCTTGGCTTCTCCATAGCATAGAGCGAGTATAATTATTTAGAGGAGAAGGTGTTCTTGACTGTAATGTTCCACTATTTGGGCTAGTGGTCATCAATGGTGTATGTATGGATGGAACTTTCACTTATAATAATAATATCATAGCCAATTCGCTTTCATGCACATGTTGTTAATGTATTTGGAATATTATGGTTTCTTTAGAAATGCATGCTATTTAACTTTCACATATTCTTATGAACTACTTTGTATGCATTTGTATGAATATTGTTGAATGTATGTTGTTGGATTAACTCATCACTTTAATTTGTGGACTATTCTTCATTTTAGCTTGTGATGTCATTCCGCTCACGTATTCCTTTCAAGTTGTGTCCTATTATAGGCTTCTAAGGGGCACAATTCCTTTTCCCCTCCATGTGTTAGAACCTTCATGTATCACACTTGACTCTCTGTAGGGTCACACACGTTCTCTCACCCAAAGTTATCTTAGTTTCCTCTACGCGCTACTACGGTCAAGGCATTACACTACCACCCACTGCTAGGACTCCTACTCCAAACGGTGTGAGGTCTAGTTGGGACTTTTTATCAGGGATATTCCATGAATTTTGGAAGGTCCAGCACCATAAAAACATCCCTTGTCTATTGGAATTGTGTAGTTTGTTCACTCCGGGTCCATCCCCTCAACCCGCCTCACTGGCTCCCAAAACTGTGCAGTATTTTCCCTCAGTCCAGCCTGAACTATGAAGTGCATAGTATCGAATCTCAAGCCTCAACCTTGAGCTCTTGAAATATGTAATTGTAAAGTCACTCAAGCTCATCTATCCTCCATAACTACATAATAGGTTGATCCAGTTCCTATCCCCACAGTGTGTCATCCTGAGCTCCAAGACTGCGCAATTTTCTTCCTCAGCCCATCTTGAATTGTGTATTGCACAACGTCAATGCTCAAGATGCATCCCTGACTACTTGAGCTACACAATTTTGTAGTTACTAAGCCTTTTTCCCAGCCTGTCACCCAGTTTCACCTCAGTTAGTGGATCAATGTGCACCATCTTAGACTAGGGTGTTATCTCACTGATGTCGTCTTGTCATGAGTGAATTGAAAATGCAGTAACTAGAACATGCTATGGAAATATAATGAAGAAGGAAATGGAGAAGGAGGACATGATAGAAGACACATATGGAGCTGAAGAGATAAGATGATCAACAAGCGAGAAGACAAAGGAACATCGAACTCTAATAGAATATCAAGATCAAGATCACATGGAAGACTCCTTATCTTCAAGTCATAAGGAGGAGTAGAAGAAGAACAAGTAACATATGTTCAAGAAGACATAAATAAAGAAGCAGCAAGAAGGACAACTTGGCACTATCACATCATTATGCAGTTCATGTCATCAATGTCGTGTCATGTCGTGTCTCAAGTCATCATATGCCACATCATTATTGTGGGTTATGTAATTACCTATTCAAAATGTATTTTAAAGTGGAAGTCCAAAGGACACACATGGAATAAGAAGATTCATGTAGGTCGAAAAGTCATAGGAAGTCAAACAGTCATGAGGGTAGTAAAAGAGTCACAAGGAGGGTGAAGCATCATCCCTTGCTTATATACACACCCTCAATGTATGAGCAATGGAATTTTCACCTTGGATCCTCACGCAAGGCATTAGAGAGATAAGTTAGTTCTTTTGAGGAGAAAGGAGTGGTTCTAACACTCCAATATTGGATTTAGTGGTGTACATTGTATACATGTGTCTTGGAACTTTTACTTAATAATAGAAGCCTTCATGACCGACATGTTTTTCATGCATAGATTATGGATATTTGTAAGACTATTATGTGAATGTTTGTAATTCATGTTTTATTTCATCTGTGCTAAAGTAGTTGAATTATTTCGTTTCTTTTGGTATTTATCATATTGATAATGTGTTGTAGTTTCTATTATTATTGTCACATCCTTGTGGACTGTTCCACCAGATATTAGACGTATCTTCCTCATGATGTTGGTTTCAATGACTGTCACATCTCTCTAGAGTATTCCTCTTATTATTGTATGGACCCTTCTTGTTCATGTGAGTCTCTACTAGGGTGATACTACTACCTCTCTCTAAGAGGCTCACTTTCCCTCCCCTCAACAGTGAAATAAATTTGACACACATATGATGGAACACTCACCAGGCATACCCCCTTGCTTTTCAAAGGTGCATTTGCACTCCTCTCTCTTGCTGAAAGTTAGAGCCAAGGAATATATTTAAGATATATGGGAACTGAACTAATATTCCAAATGGGGATCCTACTCCAAATGGTGTGAGGTCTAATTGAGAATTCACATTAGGCATACCCCTTGGTTTATAGATTTCCAAAACCGTCAACAATGGCACTAGAAGGAGGGAAAATGACAAGTTGAGTCTGTTAAATCTAGTTTGAACCTCTTATCTAAAATGTCTAATCCTCAAATATTACTCCTGAGGTGTTTCTCTAATTTTTCCATTTATCAATTTTCAATCCCCTATGAGCCTCTCTATCACTTGTCCGAGTTAATTTTTGATGGCGATGATGGGACATCCATAACCGAGCACATTTCTGATTTTCTTAAATTTTTCAAATCTCACGAAATTAATGATGAAGAGCTTTCTTATGTGCTTTTCTTCCTCACCCTTGAAGGTCATGTTAAGCGATGGTGTCATACCTTTCCACTTGCTTCCATCCATTCTCTTCATCATTTTGTCAGGGAGCTTCATCAAGCCTTTGATAAGTATAGTTACGGAGAATTTTGTAAAAGAATCAATCTCTTAAGAATGAAGCCTAATGAATCTGTTAAGGATTTTTCTAATCAATTCCTTCACCTTTGTTGTGAAATTTCTGAAGAAGACATGAATCAAAATTTCTTGAAACAAGATTTTGAGCTTTTGGTTCTTATCTCTTTACAAGGTGAACCTGAACCCCTTAATTTTCCTACTTCCCCAACTCTTGTGAACCATGAGACACCTCTAATTTCAGAGGAGGAATTTACCGATCCTTTTGTTATTTGTCCTCCTCTTTTTCTAGTTTCGATGAAGGTTCCTTTGTGTGATGGTAATAAAGTTGAAAAATCCACAAATAAAATTCCTAATCCATCTTCTCATTCTCCTTATGTTTCTCATGACTCAAATTTAATGAAGAAAATCCCAAAACGGCTCATGAAGCGCATGGGGAAGACTAACTTCCCCATTCTGCAACATGACGTTATCATTCATAACTCTAGCCGCTAATCTAATCTAGATTTATGTGATCCTCTATCATCTACATGCCATGACCCTTTATTCGGTGATCCACCCGATCAATCTGCTCCACCAACTAGTCTTTCACACTCCCTCAATTTTCACGTTGTTGTTTCATATTTTGATCAGGTACAAGGCAGTCACTTTACATAGGAAGAGGAGCAGGAAGGTGAATATGCTTTCAATCTTTCTTATTTTTTTCAAGATCCTCCATGTCAGGATGATGCTCTTCCATTCATGGATGATTATCAATCTGCCAATCTTGGTAGTGAATCAAATGTAATCAACTCTTTCGATCAATCTATAGCGTTAGTAAAAAAATCATTCTGATGATAGTGACTCTATTCATGTATGTGATCACAAATGCCTAGGTACATTATCTAATTTTTTTGGATCCTCCAAAACATGTTTATCTAACCAAATTAGATCTAGAATATGATCCAGCCAAAGAAAATGCCAGTATCAAAACTTCCTCTTCATCTCACAATCCCTTGTGCCTCATGTTTGTGATGCATTTACTTGCGAGGGAGATACTCCATGCTCTTCAAGTTCTTCATCTGATGAGTTAACTTCTCAATTGACACAAGGTGGTGAGATTATCCATGATGAAAATTAACTCAATCAAATCTTTGAATCGTCTTTCCATCCCTCATCATCTATTCACTTGTAAGGAGACAACTCTTCAAACCATATTGCTCTTGACATTTTCCCGTTTCACACATCTTCAGATTTGCAATCAGATGAATCTTTTAACTTAAGTAATCTGGTTGTTGAAGTTGAAAAATATGATCAAATCAGTGACAGAGATGGATGCCACCTGATTAATAGTGATCTCATCAAGATCATTGAAAGTAGATATCCTCACATTGTGCACGATATGGTTCAATCTTTAGGATGTGATTTTAAAATTTTTAAAAGTCTCAGGACTTTCCAGGGATTCAAGGCACTTCAACTTTCATTGATGGTTATGTTATGATCTCATAGCTCTGGTAAGACCCTCAAACTAAGTTAGGTTTGGTTTTCTTCACAAAACTTTTCCTTTCGCACAATTTCACTTGATGTAAATTATTTCTTGAAATATATTTGGCATTGCAGATATGATATCTCTAAAATTGAAGATTCAATTTCTATAGTAGATCTGACCTAGAAATATATTAAAATGGAAAATATGCCCAAGAAATCAAAGAAGAGATGATAGAACAAAAATATTTTATTAATATCAAAACCCTTGAGGTATGGTAACACCATACAACTACTCCTTAAGGAAGGATATCACTCCACAAGCCATATGCTTATCAATACAATAATCCTTGACATCCCTTAATAGAGAGTCTCTAGCCTCTATATAGGCTTCATACATACAATACCATGGGTAATAACCATGGGTCTCACAATACCATATATCCAATAGTATGGGCTTATCACATTATTTCCTAACTACTTGTGGCCCCTTACATTATGAGCGTTAACCACTTTATTTATTAACCATGGCCTATTTATTTATTATCCTTACATCTCATTATTACCTTGGGTACCTCCCTTTATACCCCATATTATCCCCCCTAGGTATACTACATTCCACCCCCGTTAAATATGTTTCATCCCCGAAACATGAGAATAACGCAAATAATAAGATCTACTCAAAAGACTAGTCCAATGGTACCATGCACGTGCATCTAGCCATCCCAGCGAAAGGTGAATACTTGATATAGTCGGTGCCTCACTCACTTGAGATGGAAGTTGATTTTGGCGTTTCCTCTGAGTTCATGTGTTGTGGGTGAATCGTCATACCTCTATATTTGGTGCCCAAGGATTGTTTTCTTCATTGGTAATTTACTGCCACCTTGACGATTGTGTCTTTGTTGAGTGATGTACGTGGTGATATGTTGAAGCTTTAACTGATGGAATATATTTTGATAATTCATGTACTATTGGTGCCTATGTGGTGTCTGGTGATTTTTTTAGCACCTCCACTATTGGTGCCTAAGTTGTGTCTGGTGCTTTTTCTGGTACTTGGTTTGATCTCTGTGTTTGTTTGTCGACCATGAAGGGCTCATCATCCGATATAGTCTTTGCTTGGTTCTTAATGGAAGTGTCTTACAATGTAATTTTCTTCTTTTTATACCATAGCTTCATGAATTTCTTCTGCAGATTAATATTGATAGTGCCCACTGATTCCATCCAAGGGTATCCCAAAACAACATCCACATTATCCATATCTGCAGTATAAAAATCAGAGTGCAACACATACTTATCCATAGAAAGCTTCAAATATTTATAAATTTGAACATCCTCATTATCAACCTATAATTTTGCAGTATGTTTTGCTGAAACTTGTAATTGTTTTGTCACATTAATAATGATAAAATTATACTCGCAACTAGGATTGATAGACACAATGATCTGCTCCTTCTGAATACATCCATCAAATTGTAATAAGGAGATACCAGCAGAAAATAACCCTTTAGGTTTCTTATTTTCCTTCTTTCCATTATGAGACCATTTGTCCAAAAAGAGTTTTTCAATTCTTCAGGAGGACATAACTTCATAAACTCATTGTCAAGTGATTTCCACCATAGAGAAACCTCGTCTTCAAATAATACCCTATGGAGACACTCCAAAATCGTGAGTGGTCAATCTTTTGGATTGTATAAATTCTTCAATAGTGGGACTATTAGAATGTCCTGTAAAAATAATCTTGCTATAACCCTTAAATTAGAATGAGGGTTTGGTAAAAATTTACCTACTTTGTGTGACAAATTTAAAATGGCCACAACTCAATCAATATGGCTCAGAATCCTTAGTAAAGTCTATTTTCAGAATTGGAATGGTCATTCTACATCTTCTCATGTAATTTAAATCCTGATCTGGGCATTCTAGAAACTCATATCCACGTTGCAACTATCCCGCCGTCATAAAAATTCTGAAAAACAGAGCTGATTTTAACTCAACGATATCTTCCTTACCCGAACTCTCATTCGATCCATTTGTTTTTTGAATTTGGGTGATTTTTCAGGAGAAGTTTAGATATGCAATTATTTTTCCAAAATTCCCTATATAAACTGCAAAAATTTACTAGAGAGTGGCCATCCATGAATTGTCATAAAAAAAATAAAAATAAAAATCTAGAAAAAAATTGATTTTAAATTAGCGATATCTCCCTCATCCAGACTCCAATTAGACTAATTTTTTTTTTTTTTAATTGTGTATGTTTTTGCAAGAAATTCACATTTGTTATTTGATTTTGCAAATTTTGCACCAAAATTGTCAGATATGATCTGCAAACTCACCACCCAAAAAATTCCTACAAAAAAATGAAAGACAAATTCTCCCCCTCTTTGTCCAAGAAAGTGCTCTAATACCACTTGTAGTAGATATGACCTACAAATAGATTAAAATGGAAAATGTTCCCAAGAAATCAAACAAGAGATGATAAAACATAAATATTTTATTAATATCAAGACCCTTGAGGTAGGGTAACACCATACAACTACTGCTTAAGGAAGGAGATCACTCCACATGCCATATGCTTGTGAATAAAATAATCCTTGACATCCGTCAATGGAGAGTCTCTAGCCTCTATATAGGCTTCATACATAGAATACCATGGGTAATAACCATGGGTCTCTCAATACCATATATCCAATACTATGGTCCTATCACATTATTTCCTAACTACTTGTGGTCCCTTATATTATGCGGGTTAACCACTTTATTTATTAACCATGGCCCATTTATTTATTATTCTTACATATCATTATTACCTTAGGTGCCTACCTATGTACTCCATATTATCCCCCTAGGTATACTGCAATTTCTTATCGGATTCAAGATGATTTATCACCATGCAAGTCTCCTGTATCGAACTCAGGTTTGAAATGTGTATCTCTCATTGAATCATTGAATTTCAAAGTCTATTATTCTAAAGATTATCTTTGGCCAAAGGAGTCATACCTGTCCCACTCTTCTTTAAAAAATCATCTCCTAATCCCTCTTCATCGTGTCTGAAATTATCTTGAGCATTAGTGAATGCACGGATTATTTGATGAATCAAATTCTTCTTCTCTTATGCTACCCTGACTGCTTTCATGTGTTTGTTATACGAGCATTACTTTTTAATTCTTTTGATGATTATGATGCTAGTGCAGTGTGTAACCAGTCGCAAGGAAATGGTTTGTTACACTCGCCATGTGAGGAAGATGATTCTACTATGCAGAGAATTTTTGAAAATGTTCAAATTGATTTATCTTTGTTAATTAAAAACTGGGAATCATATGCTTTAATCAACCCATATGATCATTATTCTATCTCTGATGATTGTCATTCAGCTTATCATTTCCCCCTTAGTATATCCAATGACAGTTGTTTTACATCCATCAATCGCCATTGTTCAACATCTCACTATTAGAATTTTCGATGAGTGGTTTAGGCACTTTAGCCTTCACTGATGGTTATGTCAGGTCCTCATTGTCTCGACATGACTGCTGAATATGACCATATCTATTTTCCCTCACAAGATTCTCATTATAATCTCATGCATCTAATTTAAAATCCATATTTTCAAAGACATCGAGGCTTTTAATAGGATCGTGATGAATTGTATGATCCAATCATTGAATGGTTGGAGAAATCTTACTCAACAAGCTCCATTGCAATAAACAATTTTTAGCATTTTCTCATGATTTCTAAGTACGATGATACAGAAGGAGGTGCATTCACAAGAACTCTTCGAGGTTTTTTTTATTATGCTTTCTGTAAAAGATGTAAGAATGTGAATTGGATGAAAATAGTGGTTGTGACATATCTTTCTACCCACAAGAAAGTTCTTCAAATTTTTGTGCAAGTTATTCAAGTTTTTATATTTTCTATTGCACATTACTTTATATCTATTTTAATTTTTCATACCTTTGTGGATGTAGGTCAAGAAGAACTATGGTGGCTTCACTTGAAATTTCATTATACGTGACCCTGACCTTCTAGCTATTAGGTTAGGAGTAGGACTAGTTGCATTCTAGTTTTTCCTTTCTTGCATTCATCCCGTGCTTATTCTCTTTAGCCTCTCTGGTCTTTTCTTAATTTTGTCTTGCATTATGCTTTGGTTTAGCTTCTTTTTCATGTGCTTTGGTTTTGTTTCTTGTTGTGTTGTGTCTTTTCCATTTTGTTCCATTAATAAGACCTTGCATGAAGATGCTATGTTGGCTCAGCAGCAAATGTGGAAAAATAGAAAAGGACTTTGTAACACCACAACATTTGGCTAAATCTCTATCCTTCTTCCTTGTCTTGGTTACATATTTTGCTTGATGATTTCCAATGGAAAATATGATTCTTGCGTTAAGAAAACCTTGTGTCAAACCATGACCTCCATGTCTATTCTGGAAATCTCATGCCTGCACTTAGTTTTATGGTTTGGTGTTTTCAAGTTGATCCAATCAAGCAGAGAAAGACAAGGGGAAAATATAAACGAGAAAACCAATATCAAAGGTCTTATATATGTTTCTGTGAAGGGACAACCTCTCCTACTCTCAATAATTCGGGATCCTTCTTCCGCCCATCAATAAATAAGTGTTGATGCACATTCCTCTTTAAATAAATAAATAAAGGAGAAAGAAGAGAAAGGTTTCCTACGCAGATAGGTGCAGAAAGCAACTCTATTCAAGTATTGTCTAGGCTCACTGGCAATAGAGAAATGTTTGTGTTCATGTAGTGACTTCGTTGGGGTAATGTGCAGGCCTGCTAGCAACGGAGTAACACCAGAGATGAAAAACTACACTCCGAAAATCTAAAGCTTGTGAATTTCATTACCCTATCCTAATTCGAAACATTGTGTGATCGCTTATCCTATGTTTGTGTTTAACCAAGTAAAGGAATGAAGGGGACTATTTTTATGCATGAGGTAAGTGGGGAATCCATGGTAATTTGAATGATGAACCAATACTTCTTGAAGAAATAAACCCTGCACAAAAGAATTGTCTAAGGAAGAGAAGCTGGAATTCTACCACTGAGTCATGGGGTGTTGTCATTGCGATAAACACCCTCCAAAATTTTTCATACACTCAAATTTTGGAGCCTATAGTGGATCTTGTTATCACTCGTTCCATATTAACTTCGTGTTTGGTTGATTCTTTTAATCTCCCTTATTGGATCAAAAGTGTCGAATCCACTTGCTCACACATGCTCAATCTGCAACATATTCATGAGTGCATTATTTTACGCAAGGTTGGAAAAGCATAGCATGTTCCATCAATACTATGCATGTGCGATGTCTAATCCATGTCGATAGTCAATGTGCACTAATAATGATAGTTTCTCACATTATAATTGTTTTCGTACTTCTATTTTGGTGAGTTTTGAAAATTTTTGCTCCCAAGCACCTTTGTTTTCATGAGTGTCAGTTTCATGTTTTCGGTTTTTCACATTCACTTTCTTTCACTCTAAATAGTGTCATTTTCATGTTATATTTGCTCTAGCATGTGTTACTTTCACAGTCGTTCACATATTGCAAGAGTCGTTTTCACTTTAGCAATTATCATCTTTTCTTCATGTTAGTTATCACATGATGTATGGATGTCTAATCTGGTGGTATCAAGGGGTTATATCTGTGTGAATGAGTTGGTATAACCATGCAAGCACCAGCCATAATCAATCCCAAAGTTTTAAGCATTGTCGCACAAGTTTCGTCACGGTCGTTGTAAAGTCTATCTTAAGTGTCGTACTTGTTGTAACTTATCGTAAAGTTGTCACACAGAGGTAAAAACATTGTTCATGTGTCATGGATGATATATGTTGATTGTGTCATCAATTATTCTAAGTGTGTGATCACAGTCGAAGTCTTATCATTGTTCACATCTATCTCATCGGTCTCACACTTAGCCATTCCTGGAAAGGCTTCTCAACCAAGCAACCTAGCTTTACCTAGCCTCCCTAAACTACGCCCTACACAATTTCAATCCTCTATTTGTGACCTTCCCCCTTGGCACTTCACAATGCACAGTTCCTACCTCCCAAGACTATTACACTAAACAAATTCTGTGCTCAAGCTCCAACCTTGACCTCCAGAATTGCACAATCCTTTTTCTCATCCTAGCCCTAACTGCACAGTACACAATCACAAACCACAAGCTCATTCCCTAAGCCTCTGAACTACATAGTTGTGCAATAGCCTGACCTCCCTTGTCTACCAGAATTGCACAGTGTGTTCACTTTGGTTCCATCCCCTCTGCCATCCTCACTGGCTCCCAGAATTGTGCAATTTTTACCCTTAGTCCAACATGAACTACACACAACACAGTATCAAGGCTCAAGACTCAGCCCTGAGCCCTTGAATTGCGCAATTGTGAATTTACTTGGGCTCATCTATCCTCCATAACTACGTAACAGGATGATCTAGTTCCAGTCCCCTCAACCTGTCATCCTGAGCTCCCAAACTGCACAGTTTTCTTCCTCATCCCATGTTATAACATCATTTATCTCTCATGTAGACTTGATGCTCTTGTATGGCCTTGGGAAGCCTTTTCCCGTGCATATATAATTGATCTTATATTAAAAAACAATATTTTAAATTCCATATGCAACTCTGCCCATTCAAAAGTCCCTACATACGCGGGGTTCTATAACTACATACCTGTGTATACCTTTTTAAATATGAAAAAATAAAATAATATGCTATTTTTTGGGTGGGGTTCATGGGTTTTACCGAGAGCCCACCTACAGGAGCCCGTAGCACATCTGAATTAACTAATTTTAGGTGGTATATATACACACTTTGGGTGGGCCTAAAGGATATAAGATAAGGACTATCGACATTATACCAATTTTTCTCCCAGATAAAGTCTGATTTTCCCATGCATCTTGTAGTCCCAATCTCTATGGAAACTCTAGTTTCCTTTGCATAGATGTTCATCATATTTATAACATCTCCTTGAATTTGTTAGAGAGGTTGTCTCCATGGCTCGGGTTGGACAGATTTGGAGGAAGATTTCGTTGGTGCTTTAGCTTGGATTGGGTTGTACCTTTCTTGTATCTATTGTTGATTATCAATAAAGAAGTTCATGTCTTCTTCTTGATATGTTATTGTCTCATGAATAATAATTTCTATGTTTATATATGATGATATAACATATATTTTATGTATGAAAATCAAATTATCTATCATATATATGCTTCTATGAATTGATTTGCATGCCTGCTCGATTTTGGAGGAAGTATTGGGTTTAGACCCAATGAGAACATCATCAAATGTAAAATGTCTAGGTATGTTTCCAAGTCCACATTTAGTAATTCACACGTTTGGCATGCTTGCTTAACTATTGTTTGTTAATTATCTTGGTCTACTCTGTTGAGTTTGTCGACCCTTGCCTTAGGGAATTTTTTCCACCGATAGAATTGGCAACTCCACTGGAGAATACCATCAGTTATTTCCTAGGAGAGTTATAATTCTTTGATCTGGGTTTTGGTTTTTTGTTTCTTGAATTTTCTTGCCTTCTTGACTCTTAGGCAATATGGTCATTCGGACTGATTTCTTGCATGAAGACTGTATTTTAGTTTTTTCCTCGTTTTCCATTTATACACGCTTTTTGTTGTATACAGAAGCGTACATATCCATTTTCTTTAGAAGAAACCCACATATACACTAGTTTATTCAGAAAAAAGTCACGTACATGTGCATTTCTAGAGTTACACAACCGTGTACAGATTAAAAAATTGAATTTCTTCATTTATGTCTTTTTCTAGGAATTTGACCATGTTTGCTTGTGTCTTTCTAATTTGAATGAGGCTTGTAATTATCTTTTTATCAGCTGTTGTCAATTTCTTCCAATTCTTTGGTGAAAAGGCTATGTCAACCTAGGGTTTGTAGTTTTTGAATATTTTCGTACTTGAAGTTGGGTTTCAGAATTTCTTCAGGAAGTTTATGGTTGTTTTGTGCTTTTGGGATAGTTGGTTGTTCTTGCAACTTGTTTATGACCTAGTTTTCTTGATTGCTTCTTTTACATTCTTAAAGTTGGCTTGCTTTTTTTATTTTCATAGGTTGTTTGAGAAACGTGTTTTCAATTCTTAGGTAAACGAGACATTTTGGTTCTCTGAAATCTTTATGATTTCAAGGTGTTTTTATCTCTTATTCACATTAGTCTTTTAATTTTTGGGATTATTAATGACTAGTGATATTTGAGTCTCTTTCTTGTTGTTGGTCTTGAATTTGATACTTTCTTTCACTTTCTAAAACTTGTAGTCTTTAAATCTTTTGAAGAAAAAGAAAAGCATTTGCTTTGGGTTTCTTTTCTTTGGTTTTTTTACTTTTGAGTCTTTGAAAAAAGTGTGAATTCTTGCTTTAGGGCTAAGAGTATTTTAACTTTAGAAGTATTTCTTTCTTTGGATTTTCTTCTTGTTGCTTGATAAATTGGATTTTGCTTTTAACTTCACCTTTGCTTGTTTGTGAGCTTTACTTGAATCTTGCATTTACATTCTAGTGTTCATTAGGGTAAGTTTCATTGTAGACATCATTTAGTTTTTCATTAGGTGTTGAATGTGCGAGTGCTTAAAAATAAAAATAAAAAGAGTTTTGATTTCATAGCTTTCTCGTAAAACCCATGTAGAAATTTCTTTCATAGAAAAATAAGTGTTGCATTTGCATGTAGCCTAAGTTTTCTATTGATTTATTTTGCATCATAACATCATCAGCTGCACTTCCTCTACCCTTGTCCTAAATAACAACCAATTAAAACAAGCGCTTAATTAAAATGAACTAGACGTTTTACTTTTGTCATAGAAACATTAACTAGTCTAGGACATTAGGGCCTTGGAATAGGTGTGTGGAGAGTAAACTCTCCAAGGCCACTTGAACTGAAAGTATACAAGTTCACTAAGGAGTGGAAATCCAGTCTCGTTAATTTATCCAAGAAATCTCTTCTAACACATTAGTTAAACATGAGGACGTGTGAATATAAGGAAAGAGAGATACCCCCTCTCCTACTTGTTGGATCACGTGCCCACGACTGTTTCACTCAGATTCTAATCACGAACTAGTGACCTTAGTTTCCTTTCCTAGGGACCACATACGTGACTGCAGGGGGGGTGCCCGTGGTACCTGAGGCAGATGTTCCATCACTTTCATAATACTTCTCGAGGGTGCCCTTGCGAATCTTGGGTACTTGCACTAGCAAAGGATATTGTCTGCAAGTCAGTGTAACTATTTCTGATATCTTCATTGGTAGGCTTGGGCATTCACCATCCCAAACTACCTTTGAGAGATTCTTTTTTTCACTTTCTTTTATTCAACATCTAGTCCTAATCACCATGAGTAGAAATATCTCGAATTTGTTTACTTGCTTGTATATTTAGGATATTTTCAGTGAGTGCTCTGTGCTCCTCGCTTTCCATAGGTGTTTTGAGTCTTTGAATTCTCTTGATATATAAAAATGGTTGATCGATCAGTTCGTCGGTCTAGAAGGCTTAGTGGGCTTTCACCTACGAGTGTCAATCCTTCACCTAGAAATCATAGGGGTAATTATGTTGGTGCTTTTGAAACAATGTTAGCTAATGCAATGGAGACATATCTTCTCCGAGGGTTCCCATTTCATAGGGTGAACCTAGTCTAGTCCATAATTTAGACGGTAACGCTCTGGTGCTTGCTAGAGTACTCTTTCAGTCAAAAGACGAAGTAGAAATTGAAGATGTTTCAGATCCTCCTAAGACTCCTATGGAACCTCTTCTCATCTTCATTACATTTTTTCATACATGGGTACTCTGAATCATAGGTCAACTAGTCCCATTCACTGTCCTTATTTCTTCTCGATGGCTAATCTTAGTGGCTCTGTCGATACTATAGTTTTACATACTCCTTCCTCAGTCGTAGGAGGAGGTACTATTCCTATATCTACTATTGTACCTAGTACAGTAGTTGATGGCTCTACCTACATCCCGATTTCGAGTAGGGGCACCCAACCTTTAGCTCCTTTCATGAGAGCTTATCCTTTTAGAATGGCATCTAATGGGACTCCCTTTGTGTCTTCGACTTTACCCTATATTGTTTCTACATCTATGACTTCGATGGCTACTAGTTTAGTGCATTTACAAGGTTTTCAATTTGGAAGTGGACATGTTCCTCTTTCCAATCCATCGTTGAACTTAGGATCAATGCCTTTCTCTAGACATGCTCAAAACATTAATCCTTTTCAAGGGAACTAGGGCTTGAAACATCCTTTTGAGAGTGGTTTCGAGTCAGGGAATTTTTTCCATTTATTTAGTCAACAAGGGAGTATGACCTTCCCTACTGTTGGTTCTTCACAAGTTTTTCCTCCTTTAGTTATTGCATGGAATCCTTATCAGGGGCTTTCCCCTTCATATAGTGTTCCGCTAGGATGAAGTCTTCCTATGACAAGTAACCCTGCAGTAGGGGATGGATATCTCCATATACCTCTATACTACAAGGTTTTCCTTATGGTTTAGGTATTTCTACGAGTAATATGTTGCAGCCTGGTGCCAATCCAAATCCAGGATACTCTTTTTCAAATGTTGGAAATTCCACTTGGAATTCTCCTATTCCTCCACGCTTACCATTCCTAGAAACACTTAATTTGCCATATATTTCAAAATTAATGAATGATATGATCCATTATAACATGACCTGGCCTCCAGTATGTACTAAAATTATGTCTAATATTCCTAAATTTGAAGGGAAGTGTGGTGAGGATCCGAGAGACCATATAACCACTTTCCATTTATGGTGCTCCTCTAAATCCTTGATTGATGATTCAATTAGGTTGAGATTATTCCAACACATCTTAACTAGAAATGCTGCTAAATCGTACATTGAGTTGGGGGGGGGGGGGGGGGGGTAACGTTTTCTACGTTTGGTGATTTAGCCACAATTTTTCTAAACCCTTTTTAGTTTCCTGTCCATTACGACATCATAACTAAGCTTCTAGCCAATTTTGAGAAGGACAAGGCTATGCATATTTCTGACCAAATTCAAAAGTGGCGCAAAAGGAAGAATGATAAAGGCCAATATCCACGATGAATTTATTCTAGAATGGTTTTCGAAATCATTGTAATGAAATATTTCTAAGGATGTGTCACTTTCCGGGGTGTTCATTGAAGAACAAGCTATCTTCAGAGCCCAACAATTAGAGATCATCTACTCCCAGTTGGGATTTTTTTATAATATTTTTCTTGATTCTCCTACATCGAAAATCGACCTCTCCAAACCAAAAGAGGGTACCCATTCCAACAGCATTATAAGATTTATTGATAGCAATGAGGCTAGTTTGTTGAATCAATTACAACAATTATCTTTACAATCTTCTTTTGCAACAGAAACTGTGTCGTCTGCATCTGCTCCTTCTCAACCTTTAGAAGTTAACGTTGTCCAGTCCTCAAATCTCAAAGGAAATTAACTATCAGATGGGAAGAAGAAGGGGTGTGGGAAGAAAAAAGACAAGGGAGGTAAGGGAAATGCTAATAACCCTAGTGATGACACTGGTGAGGGAAAAAATGAATCTAAGAAGAAGTTTAAGTTCTCATTTAAGTTATGTAGATGGAATCACCTTACCTATATTTGCCCTAATATTCAAGACACTCAGTGTTTGTTCGCTCAACAAGGTTCTTCTAGTTCCCAAGCTATGCTTACTAACACTTTTCCCCAAGGGCAACAATTATTTTCTTGTGTGAATGCTGGTGTTGGAACCCCAGCAGGGGACAATTAGGACAGGGAATATACATTTGATGTATATATTCTTAAGTCTCGCATTGATATTTCAACGAGAGCTCATGATTATGGAGAGGCAGAGCCTTCTAAAGCTAAAACTGCTTTTGAACCTTAGAACCTCTACATATTGAGAGACTCGCAATAAAGCCTATACCTTGGATGCCGAAAGGCTCCTCAAAACATTTGACCTATAATCTCAATGTGAGGGTTGCTTAAAACTACTATATTGTTGAAGATATAGCTCAGAGCCCATGTCAGCGTTAGAGGTACTCCAATTGGGTCCTGCACAGAGGACCGCTTTTCTCACTGCAATTAGAGCAGTAGACCCTATGAATTCTATGGTAGTCTCATTTGATATGTAAAATTTTAAGACTAGACTCCCTCATCACATGGATTTCCAAATTAAATTTACATATCGGAAGAAGACTATCTTTCGAACTGTAGTTGATGATGGGGCTTCCACATGCATCATGTCTATGTCATGTTGGAAGGATATTGGGTCACCTGAATTTGTTCCCTATCCTACTCTCTTAACTACATTTGATGGCCATTCTGATAGGCCTCATGGAATTCTACCTGCCTTCCCTATTTGTGTAGGGGAAATGTCGCTAATGTGGAAGTAGATATAGTAGATGCTAATCTCGATTACAATCTTTTATTGTGTCACAAATGGATTTAAAAAATGGATGCCATTGTCTCATTTTTACACTTGATCAGTTAGCCTATTATCCTAATGATCCCAATGTATTTGCTGACTCAAATGTTCCCTTGATAAATAATACCAAGCATCCTGTTGAGAATTTAGGAGTTGGAATGTATTCTTTGTTGATAGGAACTTTTGATCCTTCGTTTCTTTTTTCTCGTGTCAATTCCATTTCATCTTTCAGGATCATTCCTCAACATTGTTATTTCAGAACTCATTATTTTTTTGATCCTTAGCCCTTGCCCCCTCCTACTACCACATTAAAAGAAGGGAAAGTAGGTGGAATGGCTTATCCAATATATGCAGCAGAAATTGCGCTTCAATCTATTGTGAATTCTGTAGATTCTGATCCCATCCCTCTCCCGTGAGAGGATGAATATGAGGATGTGGCTACAGTATGGATAATTGATTCTGCTTTAGCTATGTATTTCCTTGATATTCTTTTACCATCTAATGAGGAAATTCTAGAAGCAATGACTAGTGTAGAAAGATTGTGGGATGACTTGCATCATTGGTCCTATTTTCTCCCTAACTTGCATGAGGTTGAATTGAACTTGTCTAGTCCTTCCTCTAGCGGAAATGTTCATAACCCTTTGGCTCCATCACATATTTATGCCGAAGGTAATAATTCTAGTATTTCATAAACCATTACGGTGAACATTTCCAGGAATCCCAATGTTATTGAGAATATCTTCATTAGAGCTCAATGTTCCCCTGAAGATATAAAAACATGTATTGATCTCTTTAAAAATTTCGAGATGTATTCGCTTGGTCTTATGAAGAAATACCTAGAATCGATCCTTCAATAGTTCAGCATGAGATCAAGACCTGTGAAAATGCAAAGCCTGTACAACAAAAGCTTCGACCGGTAAATCCTAGGAAAGTTGTGGCTATTAAGGCTAAGGTAGAGAATTTGCTTAGGGAAAGTTTCATCTACCCTATTCCTTTGAGTGAATGGGTTTCAAATCCAGTCTCTGTTGATAAAAAGCAAGGAACAATCTGCGTTTGAATCAATTTTAGGGATTTAAATAAATCTTATCCTAAATATAATTCCCCCACTTCGTTCTTTGATCAAATCATCAATGAGTGTGGAGTGTGCTGGAAATGAAATATTTTCCTTCATGGATGTATTCTCTGGATATAATCAAATAAAAAATCATCCCGAGGACCAAAAGAAGACAAATTTTATTTTCCCCTGGGTACATTTGCATACAGGAAAATGCCTTTTGTCCTAAAAAATGTTAGGGCCACCTTTCAACAGGCCATGTCCTACGCTTTCCATGACATCTACAAAATCCGTTTGAATGCAAATAAATGAGTTTTCGTGGTTACATCGGGTCGGTTATTAGGATTCATCATGTCTAATGAAGGGATTCGTGTAGACCCCTTCAAGGTTGAGGCAATACTTCAGTAGCCTCCCCCGTCGAGTATCTGCCAACTTCAAAGTCTCTAAGGAAAAACCAAGTTTTTAACGAGGTTTATCATAAATTACACTCAGATCACAAAAGGGTTTATGTTTTTACTCAAGAAAGAAGTCCCATTCGTTTGGGATTATTTTGCTTAATTCTCCTTCATTTCTATGAAAAAATCATTGACTCGACTCCTCTTTTGAGTCCACCTGATTATCGCTGAGATTTCCTCTTGTATCTTGTAGCAGCAAAATCAGCCATTCATATGGTTCTAGTTCAGGAAGACAATGCCCTTAAGGAGCATGCGATTTATTATCTAAGCCATGGCTTAGTTGGTCTTGAACTTAGGTATTATCATGTAGATAAAATGGCTTTGGCAGCTGTCCATGTTGTCCAACAACTCTATCATTACATTATGCTAAGGAAAAACTTTTATATTGGTTAACATCAATCCATTTAAATTTGTTCTTAGTAGGCAAGTGACTGGGGGGAAATATAATAAATGGATTGTCATTTTGCAGGATTTTGATCTCCATTTTAAGTTAGCTAAGTCAAATAAAAATTTGTTCTTTGCGGAATTGATCTCAGAATTTCCTTGTGAAGAAGATGTTGTTTATGAAGAATCATTCCTTAATGAGTATCTTTTTCTCATCTTTTCACAATATCCTTGGTACTGAGATATCATTATATATCTCCAGAATTCGAGTTTCCCTCAACCTTTTTCTAAGGATGAACATTGGAAATTGTGTCACCTGGCTAAAAATTATCTTATCATTGGTGATACCCTATATCGTCGAGGGATTGACTCAATACTTAGATGTTGTTTAACCTTAGAATAATATGAATCAATTTTAAATGACTGCCATTGTGGATCTTATGGAGGTCATCTATTTGGGCTTGCTACAACCCAAAAAATCTTGCGTGCGGGCTATTTCTAGCCCTCGATTTTCAAAGATTGTATTGAAGTGGTCAAGAAATGGCATCCTTTTCAAGTTTATACTTGGAAAATGTACACACGTCTAGCTCTACTTTTTCTTGTTATCATTTTCAGTCCATTTACCAAGTCGATTATTGATTTTACTTCTTGTAACTCGGCCTCTGCTAAGGGTCACAAGTATATCATCATAGCAATAAAATACTTCACCAAGTGGGTCAAAGCTATTCCTACTTACAATAACAATGGTGAGACAAAAACTCTTTTCCTATTCAATCAAATCATTTCAGGCTTTGGTAATCCTAAATAGATTGTCATTAATCATGGTAGTCACTTCCAGAATAAGATGATGTGTGAGTTGGCTTTGAAGTTAGGACTTCGGCAGGAGCATTCGTCTCCTTATTATGCTCAAGCAAATGGACAAGTATAAGCAATTAATAAATCCATGAAGACCATCTTTCAAAGAATGATCAATCAGGCTAAGTCCAATTGGAACATCATGCTATATCCTGCACTTTCAACATACTGAATGTCTATTAAGATTGCTACAGGTTTTACTTCTTTTCAGCTGATTTATCGGTTGGAATCAATTTTTCTTGTAGAATGTGAAAATCCATCTCTCAAATTAGCAGTCTAGCTTCTTCCAAACACTTTAAGTCTTGAATAACACCTCATTCATTTGGAACATCTCGATGAGCAACGTTGGGATGCAACCACAATGAATGAAGCTCATAAGAAAAGAGTAAAATCCTAGTATGACAAGATTGTATGACCTAGGGTTTTCGTTGAAGGTGACCTTATTTTTTTCTATGACCAAGATAAAAATAAAATAAAAAAATTGGGGGAAGTAAAGTTTAAACCTATGTGGTATGGTCCTTATATCGTTAAGAAGGTATTGAAGAAGGGTGTGTATGAATTGGTTGACTTCGAGGGAAATGTGCTATTGAAGCCTAAAAATGGGCTCTATCTCAAGAAGTATTACGCCTAGGCTCTTGTCTATCATTTGCTTTTTTTTGTAAATATTGTACATAGTCTTTTACTTCTATCTATGGGTCTCGTGGTGATGATGATATTTTTTATCTACTTTGGCAGGTTTCGATGGGTGATTTTGTGTATTTAGGATTCGTTGATGGTGCTAGTAGACATACATGGAATTTATCTTCCGCCACTTGGGTAATATATTATCCATATGGTCAGTTGTTAGTGTCAAGAGGAATATGTATTCGTCCTGCATCTAATAATATGGTTGAATACAATGTCGTTATTAAATTTACTATCTGAAGCAATATCTCATGGTATTGAATCATTAGTGGTTTATTTGGATTCACAGTTGGTGGTGTCTCAATTAAATAACATTTATCATTTAAGGGATCCTTTATTACATCGCCAATTTCTGAGAGTGGGATTATTGAAAAGATTATTTACTTTTATTACTTTCATTCATATTCCATGATCAAATAATGCATTTGTTGATTTTATAGCTAACCAAGCATTAGATTGGAATATTAATCATTCATCACATTAAATCAAAAATATCACAAAATAGTTTGTATATATGATCGAATCA
>APFE031213244.1:49096-59586 GCA_000404065.3 Pinus taeda
GATATATATATATATATATATATATATATATATATATACACCCTCATTGTATGAGCAATGGACGTTTCACCTTGGCTCATCCCGCAAGGCATTAGAGAGATAAGCTAGTTCTTTTGGGGAGCAAGGAGTGGCTCCAACGCTCCACTATTGGAGCTAATGGTGTTCATAGGCTATACATGTGCCTTGGAAATTTTACTTAATAACAAAAGCATTCATGTTCGACACGTTCTTCATGCATGGATTATGGATATTTATAATACTATTTTGTGAATGCTTGTAATTCATGTCTGCTTTCATCTGTGCTAAAGTAGCTAAACTATTTCGGTTATTTTTAGTATTATATTGAGAATGCGTTGTAGTTTCTATTATCATTGTCCCATCCTCGTGGACTACTCCGTTGGATATGAGACAAATATTCCTCGTTATATTGGTTTCAATGACCATCAAATCAAGTCTGAACCAGAAAAGAAGAAAATGCGAAGCTAGGTCATCTACAGCTGCGCACAGCCTCCACTTGCTCCCGTTTTCCTATCTACATGGCCCCTCTAGAACTTATCTCAGAGGTGCCCACAACCTCTGACTTGCAAGCTAAGTTCTCAGCTCTTATCGACCCCTTGAATCTATCTAGGCCAAGACCCTCAGTTTCGAAATTTGTCAAGAAACTTGAGGGATTGAAAGAAGTTTCCCTGCCTCCAACTATTCTGAGAAGGGTTGCCTTATCTCTGGCAGAAAAAGTATTAATCTGGCAATTCACAGGACTCTGGTCATCCCCAATGATAGTTCAGAAATGGGTACAAAGAAATAAGATGGGTAAAATTATAGGAAAGATCTCTATCAAATTATGTGGAAGGGGATACTTCACCTTCTATTTTGAGACAATTGAAGAGAAAGACCTAACATTCAGAAATGGGTCTTATTTCAAGGACACTAGAGGGCTATATCTCAATAAATGGACTCCAGATTTTGACCCAGAACTCAACATTCAAAATGTTGTCCTTGTTTGGGTTCAAATGCCTCATCTACCACTACACTGTTGGGGGGATGAATCTGTCAAAGTGATAAGAAATGTTGTGGGAAAGTTTATAGACAGAAGCAAGCCGAAGGACAACATGCAAGTTTGTGCCAAAATCTATGTCAAAGTAGATCTAGGGAAAGGACTCCCCGAGGCAATCAAACTAAAGGTGAACAACTGGACGCACATACAACAGCTGGATTACAAAAACTGCCCTTCAAATGCAAGGTATGTCATGAATATGGTCATTTTGCTAATAGATGCCCGAAATCAATTGAAACTAAAGACAATGGGCCTGAACCCCAATGGGAACTTGTTAAAAAGAAAAAAAAAACAACCTTAATCAATCCATTAAACCTGTCCCATCCTCTTCTCCCACGCTCCCCCTTTCCATTGTCCCTAACCTTCCTTCCTCATCTGAGCCCATTCTGACCCAACCGGCCCCCATAGCTTCATCTCCCATTTCCTCCAACCCTTTTAATGCTCTTGCTTCAACTGAAGAGGATCTTCCCCCAAACTTCTCTCTTCTTTCCTCTAGGCCTTTCTCACAACCTTCTCCCTCCATTCGTGGTCCTCCTTCATCATCCATGGAATCAACACCAGCAAGAATAATCACTAGAAATGCTGCTAAACTTGGAACAGGTAGAAAAACCACCAAAAATCATAGGGATGAAGTAGCACAGAAGGACATTGCCATGGGGACAAAACATCCAATATAATATTTCATTGGAGGGCACTTAACAAATAAAAAGAACAACAAGCAACAAGGACCAAGATAGGGACTACACCTGCTTTCCCTCCATGATGAAAGCTCTCACATGGAATTGCAGGGGACTTGGGAAACCCCTAAGAATCAATGCCTTGAAAGACATCATTAAACAAGAGAAACCTGAAATCATACTTCTTCAAGAAACAAAATAAGGAGGAACAAACATGGATAGCATTATCACCAAAATTAGAAATTATCAAGGTGTAAGTGTACATTCCCGGGGAGCCTCGGGTGGTATGGCAACAATGTGGAATCAAATATTATGGAGACTTCTTCCTACCCACAAAAAGCAATATTGGATAAAACTCAAAATGCAGAGTGTAAGAGATGGAACATAAATAATCATCTACAACATATATGGGCCAAATCACTACAGGGACAAAGAAGTGTGTTGGAGCACTCTTTAGGAGGATATGGAAAAAGAAGAAAATTTGAGCTACATCATTTGACGTGATCTAAATTTGATCCTTCATGCCAAAGAAAAATGGGGAGGAAATTTTATAACTGACCCCTCACGAGAAACGCTGGAAAATATTATGGTTGAGCACGATCTAGTGGATATTGTGCCAAATAATCATTGTTTTACTTGGAGCAAAAAAAGACTTGGACCAGGGAACATAATGGAGAGACTGAACTGCTTCATTGTGGTTGTCCCGTTAATATCCCTTCACTGTACAATGACCTCCACCATATCAGATTGTATTGCTTCTAATCACCAACCTGTCACGCTAGATCTCGGTTCACATCCGAATCTGGGACCTCTCCCCTTTCGATTCAACACACTTTGGATTTATTCTCTAGAAGCAAGGAACATTGTGGAACACACCTGACGCGAGCATGTAGAAGGCTCACCAATGCACATTTGGGAAAAAAAACTCAAAAATGTGCGTAATGCACTCAAGATATGAGTCAAAAACTCATATAAGGAGCTAGAGCACAACAAATAATAACTAAAAAGAGAACTGGCCGAGATCCAAAAGGAGATAGAAGAGCATGGAATGGATAGGGAAAAGCACGACAAGGAAAAAGAGATCTATAGGGAGAATTACAATAATAATAGAAAGGAGGAAGAGAAATGGCAGATAAAATGAAGAAATCTGTGGTTACAGGCAGGGGGAAAAAACACCTCCTATTTTCATAAACATGCAACAATGAGAAAATTTAAGAACGCCATCATTTCAATTCAAGATGAAGCAGGGATCATGTGCACAGACCAAGCAGAGATAAAAGATGATGCCCAACAGCATTTCAAAAATCCCTTATCGGAGAACACCGAGGAGGAAGATTATGATGATATGCTCATACACACTCCAAAAATGATAACAGAGGAAATGAATCGTCATCTAATCAAAGACATTGAGGAGGAAGAAGTCATTAAGGCAGTTTGGACTCTTCATCCAGACAAGGCTCCCAACCTGGATGGCTTCTCCATCAGTTTCTATCACATATTCTGGGAGGTCATTTGTGGAGGTCTAATGAAGATGATACATTGGGTGCATCAAAAAAAGGATATAGGAGGCTGCACAAACTCAACCTTCCTAGCCCTTCTCCCCAAAGAGACCCAGCCCCTATCCTTTTCCATATTTAGGCCTATCTCTTTGTGCAATTCTTCATATAAAATTATTTTGAAAATCCTTGCTTCTTGCATCAAAGCATATCTTCCCTCCCTCATATTGGAAAATCAAGGGGGTTTCCTCGCAAATCGACAAATAACTAACTCTATTCTTCTAGTACAAGAAGCCATTCACTCTAGTGTGAGTAGGGGTGAGAAATGTTTTGTCTTAAAACTTGATCTAGCAAATGCCTTTGACAGAGTAAAGCATTCTTTCTTGTTCGTTATCTTAAGAAAAATGGGATTCAGTGAAGACTTCATTTTACTCATCCAAAATTGCATCTCCAAACCTTGGATTTCTCCTTTAATCAATGGCAAGCCCTCTACTTTTTTCAATCCATGAGAGGCCTAACACAAGGTTGCACCTTATCACCCTTATAACTGGTGTTATAGCTCCAAATTCCACCTTATGTATTTGTGATTCTTGGTTTATGGCCTAGGGCAAACCCTCCTTCCAGACTTGGTCCAAATATTCAAAAAACAATGTTTTACTCCTTGTATGTGACTTTGCCTTGTATTAAACGTGTGTACACGCAGGTCAATCTATAACCAACCCGCGTATATGTATTAAAACACTTAAAAAAATAAAATTTCCTTAATTATGGGTGGAGATCACGGGTTTTACCTGTTGATTACCTATTAGCGCCCATGGCCCAACTGTTTCCCAACTAAAAAACTACTTTGGGAGAAGTATGAAAAGACTTCAATGGGAAGGCCTTAAGGAGGAGAGAAAATAGAGAATTACTCTGCCAAGATTATCCCCAAGATTATCTCCTTGAGAGTTGATATCCTTTCACTTGTGGGAGATATTCTTGTGTTGGTTATGGAAGGAGCCTTTTGAATACCGGAACTAGACGGACCTAGAGGACGGTTCCGCTTGGAGCCGAAAGAGGAAGACTCAGGTGAACTCTTTCTATGTTTTGATTATAGTTATCTGCAATAAAAGAGACACAGTCTTGTTCCTGATATCAACTTTGTTCATGCATCTGATGTTATTGTTATGGTTTATGTATGAATGACTATTTCAATGTATAACTAAGCATCTATTTATATGCTATAAAGTTGATTTCACTATAATGCTTTATCCATATGCTATTGTGTGTCTTTGAATTGGTTGTTTTTCAAGTTCAAAGATCATGAGGAGTTGCAAAGGGTTTGAACCCTGGCTGGAACTACCCGAACGAAGGACCCCGGCTGTGTACATCCTCTCATAGTTTGCTCGTTTAAGCATTTTTCTTGAGCTATTTACTTGTTTCTTGTCGTGGATTACTCCTGCTCTGCTAGGGTTCTAACCCAAAGCCCTAGGGGAATTTATCCCTTAACAGAATTAGCGACTTCACTGGGGACAACAATCTTGTTGTTCCTAGTTTGGGTTATTTAGTGCCAATCAGGGCTTAGCTTTTAGTTTGCTTGTTGTGATTGTAATATCTGCTTTTGTAGGAACTCAGACTTCAAGTCTAATCCTTTTCATCAGGAATCATTTGTTGTTTTTTCTTGTAAACCTTTATATATGCACCTTTGACGGGTTATAGAAACGTATACATGCTAGTTTCTCTTAACTTAAACCATGTATACGCGGGTTTCTTTTGACTGAAACGCATGTACACGCGGCTGTGTAGATACACAGTCACGTATACATTTGTTTTGCATGATTTTTTCAAGTCTTTTTATCTGGAAAGATTTGTTTCTTGGCCTATGTGCTTCCTGAGTGGTCAGTTTCTGTTTTCAAATTTTGATTTTTCAGTGAGCCTACTGTTTCGAGTTCTCTCTTGCTTTGAAGAGTTTTCGGTCTCGGTTTGCTTTACAGTGAGTGTTATCATTTGTTTTTGAACATACAAGGCTTCTTGTAGAGGCTCTTGATTGTTCTGGTTTTTCAGAACAGAAGATTGCTTGCGATCTTTGTGTCAAACTTCATTTTTATGGTTTGCTTGCTTTTCTTTCCGTTAAGTTTGTGGCCATTCATTTCTTCTTGCTTTTCGAAAGTTTTTGTTGACAAGTTCAAAAGTGTGTTTTTCATGATTTCTTGATCAGTGTCTTTAACCTCTTTTTGATGCTTTTGGATCATTTAGTGTGTCTTGAAACATCTATTTTGTTAAGTTGTCATTCGTGTTGAATTGACAACTTGCAAAGTTTCCTGGTGATTTTCTTTCGTTCTTTGAGTCTTTGGTAGCATTTTGAGTACTTTTGAAAAGTTGCTTTTATTGCTTTTTTGAAAAAGAAAAGTCCTTCAAAAACATTGTTTTTGCTTTCTTCTCCGAATTTTGTGTTTGGTTTCTTTTGGTTTTTTAGAGTGATTTGGGATTTTTGTGATCAGTCCTTCTTGTTTTGGGAAAGATTTTGTGTTCAAAATTCTTATTCCTTTCAAAACACTTAAGTTGGATTATAAAACAAATTAATTTCATTTTCCTTTTAGAGTAATCTAGAATTTTTGCATCATCATGTACACTTTGCATTAGGGTAGTTTTTCATCATTAGATCATCAATAGTTTTTTAGTTTTTGTGAGTGTGAAGTCTGTTACAAGAAAAGAAAAGGAGAAAAAAGTTTATTGCTTTAATAGAAGTTTCTTACAACCCAAGTAGAAGTTGCTTTTCATCGAAGAACAAACAAGTGCATTGCATATAAGTTAGTTTTTCATTAATTTCTTTTGCGTCAATGAACACCACCATTTTCACTTCCGTATTGTCCTTTGACTTAAAAAGAACAGCCACTTAAAATCAAGTGCTAATAGAATAAACTAGAACTTTTTATATTGTCAATAAGTACACCAACAAGTTTTAGGTTATTAAGGGCCTTGGATTAGGTGAGAGGAAAGTAAACTCTCCAAGTTCACTCTAAATTGTCAAACGTAGAAGTCTGAATAGAGAGCGAAAATCCAATAGCGTTAGGGAGACCGGGAAAGCTCCGTGACTGGGAGTTAAGCACAAGGGCTTTTGAAGATAAGGACGAGAGATACCCCCTCCCTTACTTTTCGGATCTTACCTCACGACTATTCCGCTCGGCTTCTGATACAAGTTGGTATATTTAGTTTCCTATCCTAGGGATCTACACAGGTGGCTGCAGAGGGGAATCCTGTGGCACCTGAGGTTGATGTTGCATCACATTCAGTGGTACTTCTGGAGGGCACCCTTGCAAAGCTTGGGGGCTTGCACCGGCAAAGGCTGTTGTTTGGAGGTTAGCATAACTTCCTCTGATACCTTCACTAGTAGACCTGGGGCATAATTACCCCAATCTATTTTCGAAAGGCCCTTATTATTCACTTTCTTGTATTTTGGTGTCCGGTCCTAATCACCCGAAGCGGAAATACTTGGAAGTTGTTTAACTACTGAATTCTTTTAGGGACACTTTTAATGTGTATTCTATGCTCCTAGTTGACCTAGCTTTCAAATTTCTTGAGTCTTTAAGTAGATCTTATTAAATAATTCAAATTGGTTGATCGATCACTTAGACGATCTCGTAGACTTCATGGCATTTCACCTATGAGTCCAGAGCCCTCTCCTAGAAGGCGTAGGAGTGATTCTGCCAGTGGTTTTCAACTAGTGGTAGCTGGTGCATCGAAGATTGATCCTCCGCTTGGGGGCATCAGTGTACAAGGTAGACCTGGTACTACCACAGAGCCAGAGAGGAACACACGAGTTCTTTCTCGGGTACTCCTCCAATCGGAAGATAATATTGAGGTAGAAGAGCTCCCAGAGTTGGTTGCGGCTTCGAATTCTCCTCTCCCTTCTGATCATCCAGACGTATTGTTATACGTCGGAACTCTGACACACAGGCCTTCAAGCCCAAGTCCACACACAAACATCCCTTCAATGACCACTGTTGGAAGCATGGCATCCACCATGAGTGATACGAGTATGCAGACTCCTATATTAGTACAAGGGGGAGGAATTATTTCCATCCCTTCTACATCGTTATTTGGATCTACTGTCAGCACATCCTTGTTTGGGTCTACTTCCATTCTGTTGACAAGTGGAAGTTCCCAAGCACATGTATCCAGTTTTGGATTCTTCCCTTTTGGAATGCCCTCTTAAGGTATTCCTTCAGTTCCATTAAGTGTACCATTAACTGCCTCCATGTCCATGATGAGTGGATCGACATATTTTTAGTGTTTCCTTTTGGAAGTGGTCATATACCACATTCCAATCCGACAGTGGGGTCTATGCCTTTTCCTTTCACAGGTCAAGGTACTAATCCTTTTCAGAGTTAGACTAACCCTACGGTTAGTGGGATTAGAATTGGGAATCTATTTTTTTGCCAACAAGGGATTGTGTTGTACTCCTCGATCAATTCATTTCAAAGTTTTCCACCCTTAGCTAATGCTTGGAACCCTTACCAAGGGTTGCCCACTCTGTATAATAATTCGTTAGGGGGAAACTTTGCCGGTTATGAAGGTGTTTCGGCTGGAGTTGGTCAAACTCTGAGTTTTGCTGGACCACAAGGGTCACCTTTTAGTTTAGCAGGTTCTACCAGTTACTTTAAGTAACCTGGTGCCTTTCAAAATCCAAGTCACTCTTTTTAGACTTTCGAGAACCCCACCTAATCTGGGTGGAATCCCCAAGGTCCTCTGAGACTTTCTTTTCTGGCCATGCTCAATCTGCCAAACTTGACTAAGTTAACGAATGATCCAATCAGATACGATCTCGCTTGGCCTTCAATCCCAACCAAACTTCCACCGAATATCCAAAATTCGAAGGGAAGAGTTGGGAAGACTCGGGCAACCATGTAACCACATTCCATTTATGGTGCTCATCGAACTCCCTCATCAATGATTCGATTAGGTTGAGACTATTTCAATACACCTTAATTGGCAATGTGGCTAAATGGTATATAGAGTTGCCAGGAGGCACTTTTACATCTTTCGCCGATTTGGCTAACATTTTCTTAAACCATTTTCAGTTGCCTATCCATTATGAAGCCGGAACTGAAATTCTGGCCAATTTTCATTAGGACACGGCTACTCACATTTCTGATCATAGTCAGGAATGGAGACAGAGAAAGAGGCTCATCAAAGCTGAAATTTCCAGGGTGTATTTAGAAGATCAGGCTATCTTTCGCCCCCAACAGTTAGAACTGATATATTATCAGTCTGGGACTCTTCAGAAAATCTTGCTTGATGCTCCTAGATCCACGGTTGATATAGCCAAACCAAAGCCAAATTCGCATGCTGATGGTATTATTGGATCAATTGATGCAAATGTGGTGAACCTTCTAAGCCAATTGTAGCATTTGTCTATACAAACTGCTTCTTCCAATCAGGGTGCACCGTCTACTAATTCACCTTCTCAACCTTCTTCTGTAAACATCGTTCAGGCTTCTAAACCCAAAGGAAATCAAAATTCCAATGGGAAGAAGAAAGGACGAGGTAAAAAGAAGAATCAAGATGAGAAAGGTAATGCCAATAAGCCCGACAATAATGCTGGTGAGGGTGGAAAAGAGTCTAAGAAGAAATTTAATTTTCCATGCAAGTTATGCAGTGTAGACCATTTGACTCATCTCTGCCCAAAAATTCAAGATGCTCAGCACTTGTTAGTGCAGCAAGGGCATTCTAGCTCCCAAGTTGTCTTAACTAACCCTTTCCCCCAAGGGCAGCAGTTGCTTGCTGGCGCGAATTCAAACCTTGGTACCTCTGTAGGGGGCAACCAAGAGGGGGACAATTCCTCAAATGTTTTCATGATGGGATCTCACATCAATGTGGCCACACGGTCATGTGATTATGGTGAAGCTGAAACATCCAAGGATAAATCTGTTCCTGGAACTACGGATCCACTTCATATTGAGCGACCCTCTGTCGAGTCTATACCTGAGATACTGAAAGGTTCCACCAAATGCGCGACTATCAACCCTAATGCTAGGGCAGCCCAAAATTACTCCATTGTTGAGGATCTGGCTCAGAGTCCATGCGTTATGTCTGCTTTAGAGGTACTCTAGTCATGTTCAGCTCAACGAAGTGCTTTGCTTTCAGCGATAGGCGCAGTTGATCCAAGCAATTCCTTAGTTCTCACTTTTGACATGCTCAATGTCAAAAAGAGACTCCCTCATCATATGGCCTTTCAAATAAAGTCTACTTACCGGAAAACTAACATTTTTAGAACCGTGATTGATGAGGGAGCTTCCATGTGCGTCATGTCGATGTCATGTTGGAAGGCCATTAGATCGCCTTTGACTGTTCCTTCACCTACACTCTTGACAACATTTGATGGTCATTCTCATAGGCCACACGGGATTATCCTGACCTTTCCTATATGTATTGGAGGAAAGGTCATTAACATCGAAGTAGAAATTGTTGATGCCAACCTAGATTACAATCTCCTCTCAGGACGAAATTGGAATTATGAAATGGATGTCGTCGTTTCGACTCTATTTCAAGTCCTTTGTTTTCCTCATGAGGGGAAAATTGTTAAGGTTGATCAATTGGATTATTCTCCAGTTGACCCTCATGCAAATTTGGATTCTACTGTTCCGTTGGTGGATAAACGCGGTCAACCTATAGAGAATCTAGGAGTTGGGATATCTTCTTCATTGATGGGTACATTTGATATTCCCACTCCTATAGCTAGAATCAATGTCGTTTCATCTTCCAAAGAGTCTTCACAGGAAGAGTTCTTGCAGACTCGTTATTTTTCAGACCCTTGGACCTTGCCTTCGCCTACTACCACAACAAATGAAGGACAAGTTGGTGGAATGGCATTCCCTATGTCTGCAGCGGAGCTTAGATATTAGTCTATCATCAACTCTGCAAATGACCATCCTACTCCTTTTTCAGAGGAAGATTTAGATGGTGATGTGGCGCTAGCTTGGACCCTTGAATCTACTTCTACTATGGATTGCTTAGATATGGTTTTACCATCTGAGGAAGCAATCTTAGAAGCAATGATGGGTGTAGATCGACCTTGGGAAGACTTACACCATCGTTCATATTTTCTTCCCCCATTGCGAGAAGTCAAGTCCAGGTTTTCAAATCTTCTTACTAGCGATGTTTCTACGGTTTCAAACCCTTTGGCTCCAGCACACATTCATGTTGAAGGTAATATGTCAGTCATTTCAAAAACCGTACCGATAAACATCTCTAGGAACCCTAATGTGATAGAAAATGTCTTCA
>APFE031213247.1:0-49460 GCA_000404065.3 Pinus taeda
TTCCATATACATACCTTGCCATTGCTGAAGGTTACCTTGTAGCCTTTGTCTTCCATTGCCGAGATGGACACTAGGTTCTTTTTGAGGTTAGGTGCATTTAATACATCCCGACTTTCTAGCCTTCTTGAATGGTTTTCCTCTTCCTCGACCCCAGCTCTCCTCTTTGATTTAGACCCAGAATTATTTCTTTTCTTAGCATGAGAAGAAAAGGCAGCAAGAGGACCTTTAGGCATGGGCATTTCTTGCTCTTCTTCCCTTGTTTCTTCTTGAATGCACCTAGCCATTAATTCCTCGAAACCAGGAATTACATTATAGTTCAGAAGAGTAGTCCTGAACACGTACCATTCTGATGGTAATCCTCCAAGAGTCATGAGTGCCATTTCCCTGTCATTAATAGTCTCCCCAATAGATAGGAGATCGTTCTTGATCTCGGTTATTCTTAAGAAGTATGCTTTCATACTCTCATCTTTAGCCTTATTTATTTCCCTTAGTTTATTTCTAAGAAACAAAACTTGATTTGCATCATTAACTTTAAATAAACTCACCAGTCTATCATAGGCTTCCTTGGAGGTGTCTAGTTCAGAGATGTAGGCCACCAAGTTCTTATCAATAGAGTCTCGGATGATCTTCTTGTTTTGATTTCTCCATTTTTCCGTTTGTTCTAGACAGCAGTAGATGCATTTGATGGAGGCTCAACAATATTGCCTCTTACATGGTCTAGCACTCCTTGATCTTCTAGGGTTATATCGATAGACATCTTCCATCCGTGATAGTTAGCTTTCTCATGGAGCTTGTATTTGGCAGGAAAGAGTGTTGATGACCCCATCATTCTTTTAGGATAGCCTTACCAATCTTCTCTTTAGTGATTGCTCTTGCTCTTGCTCGGGCTTTGTCTTCACCTCAGCTCTGATACCATGTTAAGTTATGGTATGTTCTATGCTTATAACAGTTTACTTCTCTTTCTTATTATATTCCACGGATTAGCAATCACATGTACATAAATTAAAGTGTAGATAGAACATTAAATGATCGACAGAAAACAAGCCAATACAAGAGACACAAGATGTGGCGGCTAGCCAAGGACAAACCCCACAATGTGTGGGGAAACCCTTTGATCAAATCTTCTTTTATCTTCAATAATTTAGTAGAGAGAAATAGTAAAATAAATATTATTAATATCAGTAGTAGCAAACCCTAGATCAGCAGCATTAGCATTAGCGGCTTCATTATCAAACTAGGGCAGATGATACCTGACAAACCGTTGTCGGATTGACTTCATTCCACCACCAAAATTTGCGGATTTTAGAGGAGATCCAGATGGAACTAAAATGTAGTTCCAAAGAGGAGATCTTCTAGTCCACATAGGTCAATCTTTACTTCTGCAGTTGCAGCTTCAGTTTCAGCAGTTTCCAGCTTCAAACTAGGGCAGTCGATATCTTGCAAACCGTTCGTTGAATTGACTTCATTCCACCACCAAAAGCTGTGGCTTTCAGAGGAGGTTCAGATAAAACTATAGCGCAGTTTAGATGAGGAGATATTTTAGGCCACGTAGGTCAATATTTACTTCTGCAGTTGCAGCTTCAGTTTCACCAGTTTCCGGCTTCAAACTAGGGCAGTCGATATCTTGGAAATCATTCATCGGATTGACTTCATTCCACCACCAAAAGTTGTGGCTTCCAGAGGAGGTTTAGATGAACCTAAAGAATAGTGCAAATGAGGAGATATTCCAGTCTACGTAGGTTAATATTTACTTCTGTAGTTGCAGCTTCAATTTCGGCAGCTTCCGACTTCACATGTGTGAGAGAGAGACCCTTTTCTATGCAGTAGAGAAGAGACTCATTTCTGCGCAGTAGAGAAGACTCATTTCTGCGCAGTAGAGAGAGAGAGATGTGATGAGATGAGTGAGTCCAAATGAGGAAAATTCCTCTTATATTTAGACACAACATTGGTGTTTGAATAGATGCGAATATTGGGCTTTTGAGCCTACATGAGTTGTAGGTCGACTTGATAATAATTCCATAATCAAAATAGATGCATATCTCCATGAATACTTATTGGAATTGGATGATATTTATATCAATCCTACACCTCTCGATGAGAGGAATATAATAAAAATATTATCAGCCATGAATAAGATGACCCACATGAAGTTTTTCCCTGGTTGCCAATTTTAACATTTTAAAATCGACCTTCACATATAAACCTATTATTTTAAGATACTGGAAACATCATATGATCTATCTTATACTTGCCTAAAACTTTCAACCCTATTATTTTAAGATTCAAGTAGCTACCACCAAACCTGATAGTATCAACTTATTATTATTTTACTATTTAGGCAGTTGTCAGAAAACCTCATAATGATGTCTCGAAAATGGCGCTTACTGCACTTTGATGGCATCCAAAGCATATATGTTTATCTTTGTTTCATATCTTCAACATGATATCAATCCTTTCTTTGGATATATTTCCCCAAGGATCCCAAAGTTCAAAATATAAAATATAGTTTTACATATTAAACTTTTATAAGATTTCAATGTAGAAATTTAATTTTATCAAATTACTCTTTTAATATTTAGTTAGGCATCTCTTTAACTATTTTGTTAGAGTACTAAACAAGGAGGATAAGGTTGCATGTAAAGGTGTACATCTCAACATAGTAATAAATATATCATAGTTCAATGCATAAATCTTATCATCTCTTATAGCCTAACATTATCGTTTGCTTTGAATCGTGTCCATTAGAACTAAATGGTATATATTTATGTTATATGGGTTTGGAGTTGATGCACTAACTATTCTATTTGGCCCAATGAGAAGAAAAAAATCAAGATGAACAGAGCGACCTCCTGCAACAAACTTGGTGAAGGAGGGAGAGCAACTGCAAGAGTATGTCTTTGAGTCGCTATGTTATTATGTGTCCCCAAAAAATGGAGTTGTAACAACTATAAAGAAACTATTATTGGAGATGTCGGTTTATGTTGGCTTGAGGGAGCTTGGACCCAGGTTCAAAGTTAGCTACACTAACCAACAAAACCCTACACTACCGGCCTTTTCGGCAACAACTCACATAGCGCAGGTTGCAGTCTCACCCAAGGCAGTACTAGGGGATGCTAGAACTAGGGTTTTGCATCCAAAGGGCAATGTGACATGTTTCTGCTGAACTTGGGGCTTTATTCTGACCTTCTTGAACCATAACCCTTAAAACCCAGAAATTACAGTGACTAACAAATAACAGACTCAAACCCTTCATCGATTTTTCTAAACATTCATAACATCATGTAATTAAACATATCAACTCCTTTCAAACATATATTAAGTACTTATCATGATAAATTGTCGTAAATAGAGAAAACATATAGTAATTTCAGAAGTAAACAATAACACATAGATACATAGATAATGCTCCAAAATAGCCTTTATTATGCTTAGATCTTCAATTATAGACTCTTCCAACCCTGCACACACAGTTGCAGGGGCCCGCGCACTCAGCTGCGGACTTACCAAGGTCTCTATGCACATAACTGTAGGAGCCTTCCCCTTCGTCCAAGTACAAAATAGACAATATAGACCCAAAAATTTCCTATATATGCTCTTCGTTATCTTTACTGAATTTTCTATGACCCTCCATGACTCCTTTTATATATTTCTCTATTACAATACCATGGTCTGCGACCCATGGGAGGGTCACAAAAAAACTTAAATATTAACAAACTAAGGGGATTTCGCCTTCGTAAAGCCCATGACTCTTATCGACCTACACGCTTTGCTCCTTAAAATGTAGAGACTTTATAATATTAACAAAACTTTTTACAAAATTGACCCTAGGGGACCCTATCCCCAATAGGCCCCCAACAAAAAGTCGTGACTCGTCCTTAGTCACTCTGCTGGTGTTGCCTCGATCTTTGCCTATAGATCGTTGAACTTCATCTTCAAAGCTTGAATATATGTTGTGCCCTGAGCAATAGCCTGATGAAATTCCTCAACCAACTTCTCTATAGTTGGACCTTCGACTACAAGGACCATGGTTCTACGTGTCTGTTGCATAGCCTTCAATGTGCTCTGAACTGTCTATGAAAGCTAGTTTGCCTCATCGACATAGGGATGCATCCTTGAGGATAAGATGGATGCCTTTTGTCACAGCTCATCAATCTGGGTCTGGATGAACTTTCCTTCTTGTAGTTGGGTGAACCTTTTCATTGGTGCTTAGGTCCACGTTGTTGCCCTGATCTCATTGAACTGCACTTATTTTCTAGGATATTTGTTTCAATTTTCTACAAGTATGGATCCTCCTATAACAAGCTCCACATCTCCATGTTCTGCTCAAAAAACTGGCTGCAATCCTTGACTGTAGTGTCCAAAGTGGTCATATTCTCTTTGATAGCAGCCTCGCATTGCTCTCTGACTTCTAGAGGAGAGGTTGGTTGCAACTTAAGTGGAAGCTCAGATATCTGTAGTTGGAACTCAAATCAAACCTTGCCAATTTCCTCCTTTGGTTCTTTCACCACGACAGCTAACTTTTGAATTTTCTTTACAAAGGTTGCTTTTGTTGGAATCTAGAGCTCAAGAAGCTCACTACAGGCCTGCACTATTGCTGCTTTGAGTTGTTGATTACACGCAACGACCTCTTCACGTTCTTTGAGCGCTTGTGCCTTTTCCTCGAACATCTACTAGTTATTTGTCTTTATTTCACTGATAAATAATAATGCTCGTTGTTCCTGAATGTTGATCTCATCTGATACTCCTTGATGCAGCTCATGCAATGTCTGAATAGGGAGTGCCATAAGGCCAAGGCTCAAATTCTTCAGATGCAATAGGCGCGTCTTGTCCTCTAAAGTCTCAACGGGCAGTGATCCCTCAGGTAACTGTACTACACGAAGGTTTGTGGTGATATCTATTGTTGAGGCTATCCCACTTGCTTGCTTTAGGCTTGCTTTTCCTACACTCACTTGAATGATCCCTATCTGGACCTATAATTCCCTCAGGCCCTACTTTACCTCGTCCAATGTTTTATGGTACTAGACCTCAATGTGGCCCCAAATAGTTTCCGTGGCGTTGAGGACCACATCGCCAATCTCATCCAAGTCCCCCTCTGTGAGGACCATTGGTGTTGCGCTTACATACCTGTCAGACTTTTTCTTCTTGTGAGGTCCCATGGAACTCTACTTCTACCTCTTCCTAACAATGAAGGGTGACTCCAAGTCTATGCCCCCTTCCTCTTCACCTTATGTCTCTATTTCTACATTAGTGCGCTCTGTTTCAAATTTTTTCGAGGTCAATAGTGGCCTATGACGTGGTAGTATCTTTCTCCTTTGGCGCTTCTATCTCTTTAGCAAACACCTTTTCCTTTAGGTCTTCTTTCTCCTTTGTAGAGGCCTCTTTCTGCTGCATGACCTATTTTTTCTATGCGACTTTTTCTTTTGCAAAAGCCTTATGTGCTTCTTTCTTATTATCTTTTGCTGCTATTGTTGTAGCTGTGGTTTTCTACATTTCACCTTCGGCAACCTTACTAGCTCTTGTGCTTGTGTTAGATGGGGTGAGATAGTCACTCGAACATTTATTAACAAACCCCATAATATCATCTTGGTGACCAAGTACGACAACTTATGCCATGTGCCCAAGGCATCTTTCTTCACATAGATAGGCAGATTATGAAAATTTTCCTTGAAATCAACAATGTTAGCATACAGTACATGAAAGCTTGGTGATAATCATGGTCATTGGTTAATTACAATCCTCAACTCAGATTCGAACAAGACACAAAATATCTTTGTCTCCATGACGTGCTCAGGGTCCTTTTTCGCCCATAGCGAGGTGAATTCCGCGGCCTTGCATAAGTCAGGATCATGCTGCGGCAATTGGCTTTCCTCCGGCATCCTCCATGCCACGAACATGATAAAAAAAAGTAAGCACGTGTAGTGGAATGCCTTGCCATCATCCCGGGCCTCTCGGCAATCCTCCAGGAGCTCATGACATAGATACTGCAACCAATTATACTGGCTCCTTTAGCACACTACACAACCAGATATACTACTGGTGCTGACATTTCATCAACACAACACTTCCTCATGATCTTCCCCACTAATATTTGTGTAGAAAATTGCACAATGCCATCTGATATAGAGTTAATCGCGTAACCACGCGACTTCTTCACCAATCCGAAGTCTCGCTTCATCTAGTCTGCCAACTTCTTTTCCTACGATTTTCCCACAAACACATCTGCAAGGTTCATTCCCTGATATGACAAAAAGGTTATTCGGTGGATTATCATATTCGTAATGGGAATGGGCCCTCCCAACCAAAGGCACCCATTGTGAACCAACATCAATAATTGACGCACACAGATAGTGTTGACGGTGCTGCGATTAAAATGTGGCACCCACAACATGTTGAGCAACCTCGCTTGCTCAATTCATGCTGCCCACTTCATCAGCTCAAGCTGTGTAACATCTGATTCCTCATAATAGACCTTCTTTAGGTATATTATTGGTTCCAACCGTGGGAAATTTGCATGATCCCCCCGGTCCCAATCCTCCATCTTTAAAACTAGTGTCCAGGCCAACAAAGTGCCTTCAAAAGGTATCTCTTCTCGCAACAATGGTGTAGAGACTTGGAGCTTCCCCGAATTTTGGTCCTTAGTCACCTTGGATGTTGCTTTCCTAGGGGGTGCATAGGGTGGTAGCTAAGTAATTCACACGACTTCATCTGCATCAATCTCTTCAATCCCTATAGTTATCTCTTCTTCATCTAAGTCCAAGGGTTCCATCGGTTGCTTGGTCTTATCCATCTTACCCTTTTACTGACCTCCGTTGGATTTTTGCATGGAAATTACCGCACCACAGCTTGTTGGGGCTTCTTTTTCTTCTTTTCTCTTGCCACAGAGGCAATGGGTTTAGGCCTTGACGACCTAGGTGCTATGGAAGGTACGTTTGGGTCAGGTTGGGTCGAGTCAGGTCGTAGTCATTCTCTCCCATAATATTTCTCACTAGCACTCAGGTAAATTTGCCTCCCACCCAAATCCTTGCTGTGAAAACTTCTCTCAAAATTCTTTCTAATATCCTCTAGACATGTAATAATTGTTTTGGCACAAAATAAGGCACAAAAGCTCAAAGAAATTTATCAGGAAGAAAAGTGTTCTAATGTGGAGTGGGATGTTATATTTATAGCTCGTTTTTAATTCAAATCCATTCATTCCCTCCAGATCCCTGCCATTATTGCACTTTTGGTGGCATATTTCCAAAGATATGCTATGTAAATGCTCTCCCCCCTCTCCCTTTAATGGAAAAATCGCCATCCAATCATCTATAGTGCTTCCAATAGTCACTTTTTGACTAGATTGAGTGGGACCCACCATACTAGCATAGCTCCTTCGTTGCAACTCTCCTCCGCGCCTTTCCTTAGTTCGTCACATAGCACATTCACTTTGCTAAAATGTCCTTTCGGCAACATAGTTTATAGTCTCGTACTTCCTTGCATCTGGATGGAGTTCTAAGACTATCCTGCATCCATATAATTGTTGTGCAGGGATGAGATCACCCCTATACAACTTTAATTGGCTTCCGTTGATCTTTCTTGGAAACAATTCCTCATTCAGCTTGGTGAGATGAACTACACCTCCATCCGTAATATCCTTGACAATATATGGCCCAAACCAATGCATCTAGAACTTTCCTGGAAAATTCGTAAATTTTATATCATATAGTGGCACTAAATCTCCCATTGTAAAGGTGTGGTGCTTTATGTGGTGTTAGCGCTCAAATCTAGACGCAATTGAAGCATGAACAAGGTGTAAAATGACCCATTGGAACTTGAAATGATGATGAAAACCCTCTGAATGATGATACACTCAGCTAAATGATGACATGGACTGCCATTTGGACAACTTTGAAAAGAGTGAAAACAAACCCTAGACCTAAAGCCTAGTGACCAAATTTTGCTTGAAGACTCTAGGTTCATGACAAAATTTGACCTTGACACCTTAAAATCACCTTGTAAAAGCATATTTGATCACTGGAGGAAGGCTACAAAGGCTGACACTAACATGTGGCAATCATGCCACGCCCTTTCGTGAGCCTTCTGCAACTGTTGATGAAAACCAACCAATAAGCGATCTTCTTCCAACTTAACTATCTACGCGAGGCATTCTTCCATGATATCCCAATTAACCATATCTATGACTGCAACAATCCTAAAACTGGGCACAATATACTCCATCGACATTACTGCCTCTTTTACAAAAACCAACCTAAACGGTCTCTATCTAGTCAACTTCTTACAGGTAGTTCTATATGTCAAAAGAACAATAGGTATGCACACATCCCAATCATTCCTATTTGCATTGAAAATCTTTGTTAAAGCACATTCCAGGATTTTATTAAAGGCTTCTCCTGTAGTGTTCACTTGAGGATGATATGGCATACTTTTTTGATGATACATTTGGAATTCTTCAAGTACAACATCAATTGTTTCATTCAAGAAGTGAAAACCCCTGTCGCTCATCAAAATATTAGGATAGCCAAACCGAGACAAAATATATTCAAATATGAACTTCGCAGCTGTAGTCGCATTGAAATCCTTCATAGGCTACACCTTAGCCCACCTGGTTAAGTACTCTGTGGCTGTGATGATGTATCTTGCTCATGTCTTCCTTCCTAGTGGCTGAATCGATCCCACGAAGCCTATTTCCCATTTATTGAATGCTTGTAACGACACTTGTGGGTTCAAAGTGAATTCATTCCTTTGTGACAATCTCCCCATCCTCTAATAGACATCACATGCTCTACAATATTCCTTGGAATCCTTGCACACAGTTGGCCACCATAGCCTTGCTTGAAGGATCTTCTGCGCAGTCGCTCTTCCCACTTAATGTCCTCCAATGACTCCTCCATGTGCTTCAACAAGGATACTTTTCCATTCATAATCTGGGACATATCTAGGCAACACTTCATCTGATCCCATTTTATATAAGTGCCTTGCAATGACAGAAAAATATGTAGCTCTGACCACCAATTCTTTCTTCTGTTGTGTTGCATACCCTTCAAGAGTTGTACTCATTAGATAGAAATTAGATTATGTATGCAAAGTGTTCGTCTGCAATGCGCACAACAAAGAGCTATGCATCATGTAATCCTTCATCCATATTTGTAGGCTTGTCACCATTCTCAATCCGCGAGAGGTGATCTAGTCCAACATTTAAGCACCCTCACTTCACAACTACTTCAAAGTCATATTCCTGAAAGAGCAGCAACCATCTACAAATCCCCCCCCCCAGCCCGACACAAGGTTGTTGACCAAGTACTTCAAAGTAGAATGATACGTGTACATTTTGAAGTGTGCACCCAGTAAGTAATGCCTGAAATTTTGGAGTGCATACACCATTGCCAATCCTTCACGCTCCGTGTTCAAATAATTATTTTTTGCCTTAGATAACTTCCTACTCGCAAACGCAATTAGGTGGTCAATATCACATGTGCCTAGTTGGGTTAATACTGCACCCAACACTATGCAGGATGCATCTACATGTACATGGAATTCTTTCTTCCATTTGGGGAACACTAGAATAGGCGTTGTAACCATTTTTTCCTTCAATACATCCAAAATCTTATGAAAATCATCATCCTAGCAAAACATCGCATCCTTCTTTAGTAATCTCTCCATGGACACAGTGATCTATGCATATGCTTTGATGAACTTCCTATAATATCATGTATGGCCTAGTGTAGTGCACAGTGGTTTGACATCTCTCGAAGGCCCCAAATTGATAATCACTACAATTTTGGCAGGGTCCACCATCAACCCCTGCTTACAAAAAAAATGGCCCAAGAGTATTCCATATGGTACATAGAATATGCATTTCTTCATATTAAGGGATATATGATACTTTCAACAAGTATCCAACATGAGGTGAAGACTGGAAGCATGCTTCTTTACTAACCCAAACACTATCCAATCATTAACGTAATCCTCCAAAAAGTTATGAATAAATTATTTGAAAGCTACAACTACCACCCTAGAAATGATTGCAGGGGAATTCTTAAGTCCAAAGGGCATAACTGTATACTAAAAAAAAACCCCATTCTATAGTGAAGGTAGTCTTACTTCGATCCTCCAATGCAATTTTAATCTGATGATATCCTAAAAAACCATTTGTAAATGAATAGGCTTCCTAACCTCCAACATTCTCCAATACTTCATCTGTGAATGGCATTGGGAATGGATCATGGACACAAGCATCATTCAACTTTCTTAAATCTACACAGATTCAAATTTCGCCCTTTGTCTTTTTTTCCTGAACCACCATAGGACTAACCTAGTCTGATTCTTCTATAGGCTCAATAATCTCTGCTGCAAGTATCTTATCTAATTATTCGCGCACATTTTCCTTGTACTTAGGATTTAATCGGTACGGGCACTGCTTCACTAGCTTCACATTTGGCTTTAGATTGATCTTCATAACACCTAGATCACTATCCCCTTTAGATCAAAGAACTTTGTGGGAAACAAGTCTTGATGCTCCCATAATAGCTCTACAACTTTTCCAACCATGTCCTCATCCCAATAATCAACTATGTTTGCGAACTTTGGTTGCGCTTCTAAATCGATGTTCACTTGCTTAATTTTCAAGGGTTTTGAGATGTCAGGAACTTCTACCTTAGGCCCCACAACTTCACACTATCCTTCTGACTCAGGAATATTGATGTTTCTGGGATCTTCCTCATCTTCTTCTATGGTCACATTTTAACATTCTAGAGCATGGTGCAAATGGGTACTCCATTCTAGTTGTACCCATGTGATAGGATCTTCAGGCATTATGAATATTGCAACCTTAATCTCCTGTAACACTTCATCAATACACTCAAACTCGTCCTCAAAAATAAACATTAACAAACAACTTTCATTTAGAACATCCCACTCCAGGGTTCTCTGTCGCATCTTTGTTTCTAGATACCAGTCTGAATAGTATCCAAAGTGTGGCAAAATATGTGAACCCATTTTGGATGTGGTTCCTCTCCCCATGCTTTCTTCCATCGAGCCAGATTCTTGTGTAGATCGTCATTTCCTATATATTTCTCCGTAATGTGGGTATTGGCATATCCAAACCATGGCTTCATCATCCTTCGATACTCCTTCCAGTATGCAAAGTTGTTCTTATCTGTATCCCACCATCTGGCAGGTGTAGCTCTCAACACGATGTCGAGTGCCTGGAACCGATGTTCCTCTGGTAAATCCCTTTCAAATTTATCTAGAAATAAATTTACATCTTCTAAGCCATCATAATATGGTAAGTTATGTACCTTAGTGGATACACATCAGAGTGACTTAGTGAGCCTATTGCATTGCAACGTCAATAACTCATGCAATCTGTTCTGCCAGTGTTCGAGCTCCTCATCTAAATCCAAATTGCAAGAGTTGTCTTTCTCCTAATTAATTCGCCCATCCGCCATAGGGTTGATCCAATCCTCATCTCGCATAGTAAGCTTGTAGATCTACTCAATTTCATATTCCTCATAATAATCTCGGACATGTTCATTATATCGCGCACCCTCAGCCAAATCCAATGGAATAATAACCCTCAGTTCCTTCTTCTCAAATGTCATGCTACATTTATTCAGATTGATGACTGTGTTCATATCAAATGCCCAATAAATTCCAAGCAGTGTTGAGTATGGATTACTTCAAAATTGGCTACAGTGCGTGCCCCTTCAATATCCACAGTTAGTCCATGTAAACACCCCATAGGAATAATATTTTGCTGATTCACCATTCGCAGCTGGATTGGAGACCACTGTAGCACTAGCTTTCCAATTCTTTCCTTGGTTTTTTTCAACAAATTATTTACATCAGATCATAAATCAAGGATTACCTGGTCCTTTTCAAATTCTCCAATCTGGGCAGTCATTATCATCTCCCGACCAGTCCTTTTCTTACCCCTTTCCACCTTGTGCAGTGCACGTTGTTCAGGTAGTGTCTTACCCTTGCCAACACAATTATCTATCATTTCTTGTAGTCCCTCTATTGATTTTTGGTCCCTCAGGAGCTTCATATAGGTCTATAAGAAATTTTTTAACAATGAAGGATCTATTTCTTGCACAACACTGACTTCTTTAGGCTTCTTTGTGTGTGTACTCTGAGCCTTTAATGTAGAAGCTCCTATGTCCACAAAGCTCTTTTTCACCTCCATAAAAGTTTCCTTTGCCTTATTCAAATCAAATCCAACATCTTTGTGAGCAGCCTTGCATACCCATATATTTTCCTATGGTTGTTTCCCTTTATCCTCCCTAGTAGTTATACTGCTTCGTGTAACAATATTAACACTGGGTCCATCTTTGTGCGGTTCTGATCTCATCATCTAGATGTTTTGAGTAGGCTACTGGGTCTGGGTCTTTGTTTCTTGCATTTTTATGATGAGCATAGGACAATCTTCTATGACATGACCAAACTATTGATAATATTAACAAGAGGGGTGTGTTGGGTTTTAACAATCTCGCACAAAGTGACCGGGTTCTCCACAATTGTAACAAATGATCTGTCCTCAACCTCTTCCATCTCCTCCCCCTTATCCTCTTCGTCGTCCCTAAAATCCTCCGCGCCCTATAGTTGCACCTTGATCCTGTTGAGGACATACCTCTATCTGTACTCTACAAGTTGGGGTTCTATTCATCATTAATTCATAACTTCCGCAATTGTGACTGTCATGACCTACAAACTTACAAAAATTGCAAAACAGTTGTTGGGGAGTCTGCAAAAACTTCTACAACAAATGAAAATTGTTCATAATATGCTTTCTTGTGGTCTGATAGATAGTTCACCATGGTACTACAGCAGTGCTTGTCCCAACAGTACTTTCTGGCTTTAGGGGGACAGGACTTCCCCCAACTAGATAATTTTGATACACCGGGCAATGATACTTGTTGTGACCTTGGAATTTTCATTTTAAACACCATACTTCCATGTGGGTATCATTCTAGACTTCTTTTCTATTTTTGAGACACTATAAGTCCATATGCAGGCTAGCCAGCTGCAACTAAATCTGTTGCACTCCCAGATTCATATCTTGGATAGGTGAGGCCTCTAATTTCATAACAATCTCTAGTGCCTCAACCTGCATTCCAATCTTCTGCTGTGACAATGGAAATCTAAAATGAGGTAACAATGGAGCAATATACCAATCCTTGTGTTGCTCATCAGAGATATACAGATTAGCCCATTGTAGCAGACCTTTAAACCTTTGATCAAAATCCCATGCAGACTCATTTACCTTATGCTTAATTTTGTTAAGCTCAGTTACAGATTGAGCTTGATACTTAGGATTTTTGAATTTATTATTTAGCACATCTTTTGTATCTTTCAACGTCACAGCTGGATGAGTCATACTATACTTAATATATAATCTCAGCGCCCTATCCTGTAATGTTGTGACCAGTTGCACTTTCTTCAGGTCATCATCTATTATCTGTCATGACTTCCACACAACATCTGCTACAAACCAAAATTGTTCAGGGTCTTCTGTCCCCAAACCCTTGAATATAGGCATCTTCATCGCATTCGCCATACTGAATAACATAGGTGGAGGTGAAGGTAGAGGTGTAGTTGTAGGTGTGTGAGGTGGAGGTGATGGTAGAGGTGGAGTGGATGGATTTGGCATTCCTACAATACCCTAATTTACCATTTGCGGTGCACGTTGAGGCGTCCTCAGATTACTACTTTATTTTTAACTATCATACGCTCCTAACAAAGGATTGTATTCAACACCAGAATCTAGATCTCTTCTGAATGAATTCCTACTTCGTGTAGTTCCCATCAATCCTAGTCTAAACATCAATTTAATGGCATAACTTGTTTCTCACACAACAACATTTTAATCCAAGTTTTTAGGGACTTCAGATACTTACCTCTCGGTCCTTTGAAAAATCGTCGTTCAACTTCACTATAACTGACAGATGTGTCAATTTCAAACTTAGTAATGAATCCACCCAAAATACTATTGATCCAATAATTGACAACCCTCGCGATCTTGCTTTCTGAACCTTTTAGGTGGCTTACTAACTTTGATGTCCACATAATAGGGTTATCCAAATTCCACATACCTTGATCGTCCACCAATTTAGCCAACCATTGGTATAACTCACTCGAAAAAGAGTAGAAGAAAATTTTGTGTTCTTCTATATACAAGTATCTATTCAACCACTCTTCTTTCGACAGGTGCAAATTCCTATTTTCCTAGGCTGAAAACTCATGCAACTTTCGATATATCCACTTCTTGATCTCTTTCTTAGTCGGTATCCACTTATGCCACATCACACATTCCTTAGATAGATCTCGATCTTGAGAACGAAACCATTTGTTGCCTTGAGGGGGCTTGGACCCAGGTTTAGAGTTAGCTGCACTAACCAACAAAACCCTACACTAGTGACCCTTTTGGCAACAACCCATGTAATCTAGGCTACAGTCTCACCCGAGGCAGTATTGGGGGATGCTAGAACTAGGTTTCTGCATCCAAAGGGCTATGTGATGTGTTTTTTCTGAAATTAGGGTTTTATTCTAACCTTCGTGAATCCTAACCCTTAAAACTCAAAAATTACAGTAACTAACAGATAACAAACTCAAACCCTTCATCGATTGTTCTAAACATTCATAACATCATGTAATTAAACAGATCAACTCCTTTCACACATCTATTAAGTACTTTTCATGATAAATTGTAGTATACTGAGTGAACATACAATAATTTCATAAGTAAACAATAGCACATAGATAAAGCTCGAAAACAACATTTATTATGCTTAGACCTTCAATTACAGACTCTTCCAACCTTGTGCACATAGCTGCATGGGCCCGCGCACTCAGCTGCAGACTCACCAAGGTCTCCGCGCACATAGCTGCAGGAGCCTACCCCTTCACCCAAGTACTAAATAGACAATACAAACCCAAAACTTACCTATCTATGCTCTTTGCTACCTTGAATGACTTTTCTATGACCCTCTATGACTCCTTTTATATATTTCTCTATTACAATACTATGGTTTGTGACCCATGGGCGGGTCACAAAAAAACTTAACCTTTAACAAACTAAGGGGCATTGACCTTCCTAAAGTCCCTTTGACTCCTATCGACCTGCATGCTCCTCTCCTCAAAATGTGGAGACTTTAGAATATTAACAATTTTTTTTACAAAATTGACCCCCGGGGACACTGTCCCAATAGTTTATTATAGAGGTATTAAAGATGTTATGATTTCTCGTTAATAATAGAAGCGATTATCATCCAAAATGTTTCATTTTTTAGTTAATGAAAAATAAATGATGAGTAATGGGATTCCTTGTGTGCCAACCAATTCAGGTGGTAGTGCGTTATGGAATGAGTCAATCATGATGGTTGTAATATGGCCACAATATCCTTTTCTCATTCCATTGGAATATATTAATACCGTCACATTGAAAATGACATAGGGGTGTGTCAATTTTTTTAAAGAGCGCGAATGGTATGTGTGCCCCACAAATTTATGGAATAATCAATTAACATCGCAATCCACCACAGGGAATTTCAACCTAACATGGGCGATTTTGGTGCAGACCATTTTCATTCAAATTGTGAACATAACAGAGCATCATGGGCTTTATTCACTTTAATTTGATAACACATGTTTTGTTTTGTTTTGTTTTTTGTTTTTTCACTTATCAAACTGATGCTGAAAGGAGAACCAAACACTTGGTAAACAAGCCAATTCAAAGCAACCATTAGAAAAAAAGGTATACTTTACACTACCTGCAAACAATCAACCTTTATGCATGACATCAATAGAAAATTAACAAGTATACTGGTTCATATTGTGATTTAATCACGTTAACATAGGTCACCCATCACAAATAAATTATTAGATCTAAATCGGTATAGAAATACCATATTTCACGGATTAAATATGCACTGCAACCCATGTTATTCTAATTAAATCATAAATAGAAGCAATCTAGATTCAACACACATGCACTTAGTACCTTTAATTCTTATATAAGATATTGATAGAACATATCACTATACTTAGAAATTAAAATATACATTCTTTCATACAAAATCAGTTACATGATAATTTAACATTCAAATAAAATTCTAAGTCAATGTTATTGATGAGCCCCAGTATTGCAACAAGAATGTTGCAACTCCAAACGCTGCCAACTTGAATGATCAACACGGGTTTTGATGGTGTTGGACCCACTAATATTTACGGGATCTACCCGATATGAAGCCACAACTAGACCTCAAACCGTTTGGAGTAGGAGTCTGAGCAATGGGTGGTAGAGTAAAGCCTTGACCACTGTAGCGTGCAGAGGTAAATAAGATAAATTTGGGTGAGAGAAAGTATGTGACCATACAAAGTGTCAAGTGTGATGCATGGGGGGTTCTAACACAAGGAATGGAAAGGAACTGTGCCCCTTAGAAGCTTGTAATACTATGCAACTTGAAAGAACACACGAGTGGAATGACATCACAAGATAAAATGTGAAATAATCCACAAATTAAAGTGACGGGTTAATCCAACAACACTCATCCAAAAAGATTCATACAATTGCATAAAAAGTAGTTCATAAGAAAATGCGTAAGTTAAACAACATACATTTCTAAAGCTAACAGAATAGTCCAACTACAATAACAACATATGCATGAAAGCATGTTGGTTCGTTTATGATTATTGTAAGTAAAATTTCCATCCACATATACACCATTGACGACCACTAACCCCAATAGTGGAACATTAAAGTCAAGGAAACTTTCTCCTCCAAAGAATTATACTTGCTCTACATTATGGAAAAGCCAAGGCGCGTCACAATACTCCCAAGCCTTTTCTAATTCTAAGCCTAGCCAAAAACTTGGCTCCCAAAATCCTGTTATATGAGTTATGAGGTTCTATTTATAACAAAGGGTGGGGTGACCCTTGACATTCCCCTTTGTGACTCTTTGACTTCCCTCATGACTCTTAAACTTGTTTAAAAATAACTCATTACATAGCATGATGACCTTTCACATTCCACTAATGACACTTGGAATTTCACTTACAACATATTTACAGATAATATTACATTTTCCACATGTACCCATGCGATACAAAATAGGATAGAGATAGACTAACAAGACAAAACACTATAACTTTGAAGTTTGGGGAAATACCAACTCGAAAACCTCCACTTGATGCTTATAGATCACATATTGATGCCAAGCTTGGTACTACATGATGGTCTCCCCAGCTACCTGATGGTGTCTTCCTAAAAGCAGACTCTTGCCTCCATGGAAACCAAGTATATGGTCTTTGAACCTATATCCAACTCATTTTGAAGCATGAGTAGCATGGTGTTGACCTTGATAGGACCACCAATGTACTTATGCAAGTTGTGTGCATTCATATCCAAGTCTTCCGTGGTGGCCACTCCTCTTAGCTACTTCACGTACTCATCGATCTCTAGTCAGACTTGGTTCTTGTGTTTAGCATCAGTGAGGTAACCTGCATTTTTTCACTCTCTTCCTTAGCTATTGGCTTTTTCGACTCATCAACTTGTATTGGCATTGCTTCCTCTATCATTGTGCCTTGCCTTTGTTATTCTTCCTGCTTCTACTTATCTTTCTATTCTTTCCTCCTCAACTCCTATCCTTCCTTCAGTTCTTGTTCTGCTTGTTGCGGTCTCAGTTTTACTACGTGCAAGTTCTTCTTTTGTCTCTTCCTCTGCTCTAATGTATGTGTCCTATACTTCCTTTTGCTTCTAATGCCAAAGCTTCCTACATGAAGATTGAATCCACTTTCACTTTGCATCTTTTTTCTCCCTTTTTTATGTCAACAACTTCATCCTTCTCTGATCTTGCAATGGATTGCTGCCTTCTGCCACTGCTGCTAGACTTGATGCCATATTAGTGTTGACTCCTTTTCTATTGGCGAGTAAACTAGCACTTTCTCAATTTCTTCCCCAATGCCGCTTTTAGTGGTCTCTCTTGAAGCATCTCTCTTTGGTGCCATGGTATAATTACTGCTAGAGAGAAGTGCTTCATGAGTGTGGTACTCATGGGACAGAAAGGACACTCATGGCAAGAAAACATTAGCTCTTACAAATCTAACTTCACAACATGATCACGCAGTAATCAGAGCATTTGATGAGAGAGATTGTGCAATTTTGACTGAAAAGGGTGGCTAAATGACTGTGGGAACTATGCACTATGCAATCCCAGTATCTAGTGTGGAAGCTTGATGATTGGAACTGTGCAATGGGAAGTTCAGTCTGGGCTAGGGCTTGGGAGAGACTACACATTATGCAGTCTCAATGACTAAGCTAGGAGACTAGCTCTTGGAATTATGCAGTGGATAGTTGGAGCCAAGCCACGACAGGATCTGTGCAATTCTAGAAGCCAAGGTAGAGGCCTTGAACTCCCATATTTCACATTGCATGCAGTTTAATGTGAGATCTGGGCAAGGGGAGTCCATATCTGCCCATGGGGAGTGTGAAAATCAAGCAGATCTTAAGGATGATGTGATTCTAGGTGCAGATATGACTAAGTTTTGATACATGCATGTGAAATAAGTGTAGTAATTGATTAAACTGAAGGAAAACGAAGCATGTGAAGAGAGTCGCCACTACAATGACCACTGGTGAAAAATGGGAAAACTCATGCAACACTTGGGAAATGAAATCTATAACTTGAAACGACGCTTCTAAAAGCTTAAACAAGTTAAAATGCCAGTAGTCATTCAAAGAAACAAGTGAAATAATACTCTCACAAGCTAAACAACAAAAAGTGATAAAAAAGCGGTAAAAGATGATAAAAGAAAAACTCACATGGAAAAGTAATGCCAATGCTCCGAAGGCTCCTTGATCTCCTCAGGAATGCTAGGGCTTGATTATTGAATATACAAATGATATCTAGAAGAATCCATTCCATTGAATTGAAAAAAATTGGAGTTCATGATGCACATGCCTGAGATCAAGGACAAATGTGACACTTGGTGTAAACTTCTAAAGATAGAAATGTGCCACCTTCGAGACACTAGAAATAGATCCCTTATTTCTAAGGATTTTGTTCTATTTTTTGTTTTATTTCTTTTTGAAAAAAACTACCATGCATTTCCTGGAAGTATTGTGTAGTTCTAGGAGGAATCGAGCACATCTCTAGTTCATGCACTTGGAAACTTTTGAGAAGAATGGGTTCTACATAATTTCTAAGCTGAGTGGATCTGGGATGCCTCTCTTATTCTACGTAATTTCCTAGCTAAAGGTTGAATGTCAACTAGCACTACGCAATTATTGATCTCAAGTCTCACTGTCAACTTGGACTGTGCAATTCCCGAGAGTAAGGCTGGTTTCCCTCAACGATTGCATAGTTCTCCAAGGCAAGCCCGAAAGTGGATGGAAACCAAGTCAAGAGATCAAATTGTGGGTTAAATAGTAAACCAAGTAAGAAACACAAGCCAATATGTAAAGGATGAGGCTCAATCAAAGCGCAAGTACCTAGATTAGTGCAAGATGAGCTGCTATGATTTAGAAGGGAGGCTCCAAAATGAAGCATAGACAAAAAAATTTAGGGTTTTTGTAGCCACTACAACATTGTAAACACACTGGTAGAACTCGAGCTCTCTCTATGGACCTTGTTTGGTGCAAAGTGAGTCTAAATCTTCTGGAAGTATTGTTCAATTCTTCTATTGTCATAGCTTCTTCACTAGCTTGAGTTAAAGATGTAGTCCCTACCATTCTCTTTATCGATAAAACACATACCAAGCCAATTCAAACTGAGTTGTTTCGATTGGGGATGAGGGGTATATAGATGCACAAGTAATATACACCTTCAGAGTTTTAGTTTAATCTCTGGTGTTGCTCTACTGTCAACAGGCCTGGACAGTACCCAAATAGAGTCACTTGGAACACAAGCATTGCCCTGCTACTAGTGAGCCTAGATAGTACCTCGATGGAGTTACTTTCTTGACCTCCCTATGTAGGAAAGCTTTCTCTTATTTCACCATTCTTTTACTTTTTTCATTTTTATTTTTATTTTTCAAATAACTGTGCATAGGCACTTATTTATTTCATGAGGCAGAAGAGGGATCCCAAATTATTGAGAGAAGAAGAGTTTGTCCCTTCAAAGAAGGATATTTAGAATATACCTCTAACATACTTGTTAAGGTTCCCCCCCCCCCCCCCCTTAATCAACTTGGTTGAGTTGACAAGGGTTAACCAAATATAGAAATCCGATTAGAGTAGGTGGTACTAGTTAAGAGTGCAAGCATCATGATTTCACCATGACTCTCTCGGAAAGGAACATATTTTCCATTAGGGTATCATCGAATAAAATAAATTCAATATTATCATAAGGAGAGGGAATAGACATATAAACAAGTGTTGATAGCTATACAAGTTCCTCTTGGATTTCACCCTGCTTTTCTAAGAAGCCAAACACGGTTTCATGCGGAAACAAACCTACAGTTGAAAAAGAAAACAAGCAAAGGAAAGAAGCAAGATAAAAAAAAAAAAACAAAGTAAGAAAATCATAAACAAGAAAGAAAATCAAACACTACTCCTACTCTTAAACTAAGCAGAGGATGGGCCAACTCACATGAAGTGATACTTCCAATGCAACCATCGACGCATTGGTTGGACCATATAGGTGAGAACATGATTAACAAGAAAGATATGAAATCAAACCAGGAAAGAGAGATACAACAATGTAGACAAAAACATTTGAAGCTTGAATGCATCCACATAAAAGTAAATACGGAAAGCACATGAAAGGAACTTTGTGGATGTATGATGGTTTCCACAGAGTGACCATCATACACCTTCAAACAGTGAAGGAGGAAAAATTCTGTTTCACAACAGTGCTTGCTATGTATGACTCCTCCAATGCATGAGAAATAGGATCGTGTGATTCCAGTGGAGGATGCAAAAAATGTGAAATAGATTGATTTTCAGTGTAAATAACAGAGTGATGAGGACCTTGAGGAGATTCAAAAGATTTCTAATCAGAAGTGGAACTAGCCTCAAGGCTACGAGAACTTGACATAACCATCAGCTTGAGCTGAAGTGCCTTGGAAACTTGAGGAGTTTCCAATTCATCAAGAGATGGATCATCAAGGCCAGTGGCTTAGGAAGATCAAAAACAGACAAATCAAAATTGTGATTAGATGAATGAATGAAAATATCACAATAACCATGATCAGAAAGCTCAAAATGATGGACATAAACATCCTCATGATCTGATTAATCATATAGAGGGGATGATGAAAAATGAGAAGTTTCATCCTCTATGTTTCCAAAAATGTAAGATGATAGGTTGGGAGGATTCAGGAAGAGAGATTTATCCTCTATGCAATCGAATGAAGAAATAGCATCGCATGTGTTCTATGAATGATTGAAAATAGAAAAATCTAGCAATGAATTTTCACAAGATGGAATAAAAATAGCAGAATCATGGAAGATGTCAGGATAAATATGACAAGGTGCAGACAGAAGGAGATCATCCTCCACCGCAAATTCTTGTTTAGAATCCCACACATACTCATAAAAAATGATACCACGGGTTTCCTGTTCAACACCAACTCCGTCCAAAAATTGATCCTCATGAACATCACATGTGGAATCCAAAACGAATGAATACAACACCAAAATCTGGAGGATCAAAGGAACCATAGTATATAGGTTGAGAAGATGAGACCACATGAAAACCATCAGGCTTATAGTCCAAATCTGTACAGAAATCCTGAACAGGTGGGATAGATGAGATGGTGACAAATCAATAAGTGAATTCTTAGTTTTTCCCACCTCAACCTACGAAGCTAGAGATATTTGATGAGAAGGCGACGAAGGGTCACTTAGGGCAGCAACCTTTCCTGTCTCATATTTAGAATATCTAACACCGAGGTATGTTGGGAGAGGCTTGAAAGAGTCTAAATCGTGTGGATTCTTGGAAATGTGAACAAGATACTGAAATATTTCCTCCAAAAATTCCCAGTGAACTTCATCTTTAGGAAATTCATAACAGTAATGAAGAAAATGATTGTGAAAATACTCAAGAGATTCGTCGGGTGATTTTTGCAATTTTAAAATTTATTGATTGAGTGCTCTATGGTCATAAAGAATGAAAGCACAACATAATTCTCTAAACATGTGATCGAAAGAGTGTATATAGGTTGTGGGCAATGTGTGATACCATTTATTTGTGTGACGTTTGAATGTGAAAGTGAACAATCCACAAGCAATGCCATCCAAGGGGACATCATGCCTGTCACATAAGACAACAAAGGCAACTGTGTGCCTGAACAAGGGTGTTCCATTGTCACCATTGGAATTATATTTGGACAAGTAATCTATAACTCTCGTCGACACATTGAAATCAACAATGTGAGAGAAACATGTTGGGGTCATGATTTGGACATAAGTCATGAAATATTTGCAAAAATTCAAAATAGACTTCAAGGGCTCAACTTGTCATCTGGCACTCTTTCTGGCGCCAGAAATGTTGACGGTGCTGGACCCGCCAACATTTAGGGGATATCCCAAATATGAAGCCCCAATTAGACCTTAAACCATTTGGAGTTAGAGTACCAATAGTGGATGGTATTGTAATGCCTTCCTCACGGTAGCATGCACAGGTAAGTAAGATAGATTTGGGTGAGAGCAAGTGTGTGACCCTTCAGAGAGTCAAGTGCGATGCATGGGGGTTCTAACACATGGAGGGGAAAAGAAGTGTGCCCCTTATAAGCCTGTAATAGTACGTAGCTTGAAAGGAACACACGAGTGGAATGACATCACAAGGCAAAATTCAGAATAGTCCACAAATTAAAGTGACGGGTTAATCCAACAACACACATCCAAAAAGATTCATACAATTGCATACAAACTAGTTCATAAGAAAATGCGTAAGATAAACAACATACATTGCTAAAGCAACTAGAATAGTCCAACTACAATAACAACATATGCATGAAAGTGTGTTGGCTTTGTTATTATTATTGCACGTGAAAGTTCCATCCATACATACACCATTGACAACTAGTAGCCCCAATAGTGGAACATTACAGTCAAGGACACCTGTGACCTAATCCTCTAAATAAGTATACTAGCTCTATGTTGTGGAGAATCCAATGCTCGTCACAATACTCCCAAGCCTTTTCTAAGCCTAAGCCTAGCCAAAATCTTGGCTCCCAAAAGTATTCTCTATGATTTATGAGGTTCTATTTATAACAATGGGTGGGGTGACCCTTGACATTCCCCTTTCCAACTCTTTGACTTCCCTCATGACTCTTCAGTTTCTTTACAAATAACTCATTACATAGCATGATGACCTTTCACCTTCCACTAATGACACTTCGAATTTCACTTACCATGTATTTACATATAATATTACATTTTCCACATGTACCCACATGAGACAAAATAGGCTAGAGACAACCTAACAAGACAAAAAACTATAAATACGAAGTTTGGGGAAAGACAAACTCAACAACCTCCACTTGATACTTCTCAATTACATATTGATTCGAAGCTTGGTACTACATGATGGTATCCCCAATTGCCTAATGGTGTCTTCCTGAAAGTAGACTCTTGCCTCCATGGTGTCTGGGTACATGGTCTCGTAAGCTGTATCTAAGTCATTCTAAAGCATGAGAAGCATGGTGTTGACCTTAACAAGACCACCGATGTACTTCTCCATGTTGTGTGCATTCATCTCCAAGTCTTCCCCGACGGTCTCTCATCTTAGCTACTCCACGTATTCATCGATCTCTAGCGAGACTTGGTTCTTGTGTTTAGCATCACTGAGGGAACCTGTATTTGTTCACTCTCTTACTTAGTTTTTGGATGTTTCGGCCCATCAACCTTTATTGGCACTTCTTTATAATTATGCCTTACCTTTGTTCTTCTTCTTGTATCTTCTTCTCTTCCCGTTCTTTCCTCCTCATCTCATGTCCTTCCTTTAGTTCTTGTTTTTCTTGCAGCGATCTCATTTATGCTACCTACAAGTTCTTCTTTTCTCTCTTCCTCTACTCTTTTGTCTGTGTCCTATACTTCATTTTTCTTATGTTGCCAAAGCTTCCAACATGAATATTGAATCCACTTTCACTCTACAACTTTTTTCTCCCTTTATTATGTCAACAACTTCTTCTTTCCCTAATCTTCTACTAGATTATTACCTTCTTCCACTATTGTTGGACTTGCTACCATGTTAGTGTTGACTCCTTCCTGTGAACAGTTGAGTGTCGACATATAATGGTGAGTAAAATGGAACTTTTTCAACTCTTTCCCTAGTGCTGCTTTCTGTGGTCTATCTTGAAGCAACTCTCCTTAATACCATGGTAAAATTACTACTAGAGAGAAGTGCTTAACGAGTGTGGTACCTGTGGGACAAAAAGGACACGCATGGAAAGCAAACATTAGCTTTTAAAAATCTAACTTCAAAGCATGATCAAGTAGCAACCAGGGAATCTAATGAGAAGGATTGTGCAATTTTGACTGACAGTGGTGACTAACTAACTATGGAAGCTTGATGACTGGAACTGCACAAAGTGTATTTCAGTCTGGGCTAGGGTTTGGGAGAGACTGCGGATTGCACAGTCTTAGTGGTTAAGATGGGAGACTGGATCCTAGAACTACGCAGTGCACAATTAGAGCTAGGCCAAGGTAGGCTCTACACAATTCCAGAAGCCAAGGCGGATGCCTTGATCTCCTAGATTGTGCAATGCATGTAGTGAAGTGTGTGATTCTGGAAAGGGGAGACAATATCTGTGCATGGGGAGTGTGAAAATCAAGCAAATCTGAAGGATGATGTTATATTGGGTGGATATATGACTAGGTGTTGATTCATGCATGTGAAATAGGTGCAATAATTGATTAAATTGAAGGAAAATGAAGCATGTGAAGATAGTCGCCACAATAGTGACTGTTGGTACAAAAATGGGAAAACTCATGTGACACTTAGGAAAGGAAATCTATGACTTAAAAAATATTTCTACAAGCTAAAACAAGATGAAATGGCGGCAATAGTTCAAAGAAACAAGTAAAACAACACTCTCACAAGATAAACAACAAAAAGTGACAAAAGATGATAAAAACAAAACCAAATGGAAAAGTGACGACAATACTCTGAAGGCTCCTTAATATCCTCGGGAATGCTATATATCAATGATCAAATGTAAAAATGAGATCTAGGAGAATCCATTACATAGACTTGAGAAAAATTTGAGTTCACGATGCGCATGCCTGAGATCAAGGATAAAAGTGTCACTTAGCAGAAAATTCAAAATATAACAATGTGCCACCTTCGAGAAACTAGAAATAGATCCTTGCTTCCTAGGGATGCTCTTTTCATTTTTGATTTATTTCATTTTGGGAAAATATGCCATGGATTTCCCAAATATATTTTGCAGTTCTGGGAGGAACCGAGCAAGTCTCTGGTTCATGCACTGGGAAGCTTCTGAGCATAATGAGTTTTCCACAATTTCTGGGTTGAGTGGATTTGGGATGCGTCTCGTGTTCTATGAAATTTCCCATCTGAAGGATGGATGTCAACTAGCACTATGAAATTATTGAGCTCAAGGCTCATTGTCATCTTGGACTACGTAGTTTCTGAAAGCAAGGCTGGTTGCCCTCAAGGATTGCACAGTTCTCTAAGGAAAGCTCGAAATTGGATGGAAACCAATTCAATAGATCGACTTGTGGGTTAGACAGTAAACCAAGTAAGCAACACAAGCCAAGATGCAAAGGATGAGGCTAAATAAAAGCACAAGTACCTAGATTAGTGCAAGATGAGATGCTATGATTTAGAAGGGAGGCTCCAAAATGAAGCATGGGAAAATTTTTGAAGGGTGGTTGTAGCCGCTACAACATTAGCGACACACTGGTAGAACTCCAAATCTATGTATGGATCTTGTCTCGTGCAAAGCGATTCTAACTATTCTGGAAGTATTTTTCATTTCTTCAATTGTCATAACTTCTTCATTGGCTTGAGTTGAAGATGTGTTCCATACCATTCTCTTTATCAACAACAAACATACCAGGCCAAGTCAAACTAATTTTTTTCGATTGGGGATGAGGGGTATATAGATGCGCAAGTAATATAGACCATCATAGTTTTAGTTTCAATTCTGGTGTTTCTCCACTCCCAGCAGACCTAGACAGTACCCCGACAAAGTCACTTGAGGAACACAAGCATTGCTACACTACTAGCGAGCCCGGATAGTACCCCGAGTGAGTTACTTGCTTCACCACCCTGCATAGGAATCCTTTCTCTTCTCTTGCCTTTATTTTTTTTTTTCATTTTTATTTTTATTTTTCAAATAATTGTGCATATGAACTTATTTATTTCAGGAGGTGGAAGAGGGATCCGAAATTATTGAGAGCAGAAGAGGTTGTCCCTTTAGAGAAGGATATCTATATATACTTCTGACATAATTTTTAAGGTTTCCCCCCTCTCCTTACTCTAATTGACTGAGTTGACAAGGGTTAATTGAATATAGAAATCCGATTAGAGTAGGTAGTACTAGTTGAGAGTGAAAGTATTGTGGTTTCACGATGAATCTCTCTGAAAGGAACTTATTTTCATTAGGGTATCTTCGACTAGAAGAAATGCAAGATTATCATAAGGAGAGGGAATAGACAAATAACCAAGTGTTGATAGTTGTACAAGTTTTTCTTGGATTTCACCTTGCTTGTCTAAGAAGCCAAACATTGTTTCGTGTGAAAACTAACCTATTGCAAAAGAAAACAAGCAAAGGAAAGAAGAAAGATAGAGAAAAAAAAAGTAAGCAAATCAGAAACAAGAAAGAAAAGAAAACACTACTCTTACTCCTAATCTAATTAGATCATGGGCCAACTCATGTGATGTGATACTTCCAATGTAGCCATCAGCGCATTGGTTAGCGCATGTAGGTGACATCATGATTGACAAGAAAGATATGAAAGTAAACCAAGCAACAAAGATACAACAATGTAAACCAAAACGTTCGAAGCTTGAATGCATCCACAAAAAAGTAAAGATAGAAAGCACATGAAAGGCACTATGCGGATGTATGATGGTGTCCTGTAACATTGTGCGTGGAAGACAAGCATGTACATACCTTCAAACTTGAAAAACAAGAAAACATAAGGAAAGCTGAAAACTTCCATTTCGTAACAGTGCTTGCTATGTGTGACTCCTCCAATGCATGAGCAATGGGATTGTGTGAATCCGGCGGAGGATGCAAATACTGTGAAATAGATTGATTTTCAGTGTAAACAATAGAGTGATGAGGAGCTTGGCGAGATTCAACAGATTTCTAATAAGAAGTGGAACTAACCTCAAGGCTACAAGAACCTGACATAACCATCAGTTTGGGCTAAAGTGCCTCAACAACTTGAGGAGTTTCTAATTCATCAGGAGATGAATCATCAAATACTAGTGGCTTAAAAAGATAAATAATAGACAAATCAGAATTGTGATTGGATGAATGAATGAAAATTTCAGGACAACCACAATCAGAAAAATCAAAATGATGGACAACGACATCCTCATGATTTGACAAATCATATAGAGGGGATCATGAAAAACAATATGTTTCCCATCTATGTTTCTGAAAATGTAAGATGAGATGTTGGGAGGATCTAAGAAGAGATATTTATCCTCTATGCAAATGAATGAAGAACTGGCATCCCATGTGTTCTGTGAATGATTGAAAATCGAAAAATCTGAAATGAATTTTCACAAGATAGAACAGAAATAGAAGAATCTTGGAAGATGTTAGGATAAAGAAGATGAGGTGCAGACAGAAGGAGGTCATCCTCCACTACAGTTTCTTGTTCAGACTCCCACACATACTCATAAAAAATGATATTGCAGGTTTCCTATTCAACACCAAATCCATCCAAAACTTGATCCTCGTGAACATCACATGTGGAATCAGGAACAACGAACACAACATAAAAAAATCTAGAGGATCAAAGGAACCATAAGACATAGGCTGAAGATATGAGACCATGTGAAAATCATCAGGCTTACAGTTTAAGTCTACGCAGAAATCTTAAGCAGGCGAGGTAGGATAATATGGTGACAGATCAATAGGTGAATTCTCAACTTCTCCCACCTCAACGTGCAGAGCTAGAGCTATTTAATAAGAAGGGGGCGAAGCGTCACTTGGGGTAGCAACCTTGTCCATCTCATATTTAGAAGCTCTAACACTGAGGTATGTTGGAAGGGGCTTGAAGGAGTCTAACTCGTGTGGATTCTCATAAATGTGAACAAGGTACTGAAATATTTCCTCGAAAAATTACCATTCAACTTCATCTTCAAGAAATTCATAACAGTAATGAATAAAACAATCGTGAAAATGCTCAAGATATTTATAAGGCAATTTTCGTAATGTTAATTTTTTTTTGATTGAGTGATTTATGGTCATAAAGAACGAAAGCATAAAATAATTCTCTGAACATGTGATTGAAAGAGTGTATAGAGGTTGTGAGCAATGTGTGACACCATTGCTTTACACACCCTTTGAATGTGAAAGAGAACAACCCATAGGAAATGTCATCCATGGGGACATCATGCCTGCCATAAAAGCATCAAAGGCAACTATGTGTCTAAACAAGGGTGTTCCTTTATCGGCATTAGACTTATATTTGGACAAGTCATCTATAACACTCACTGACACATTGAAATCAACAGTGTGAGAGAAACATGTTGGGGTTGTGATTTGGACAGAAGTCATGAAAGATGTGCAAACATTTAAAATAGACTTAAAGGGATCATCTTGTCATCTGACCCTCCTTCTAGTGCCATAAATGTTGACAGTGTTGGAACAATCAACATTCAAGGGATCTCCCTAATATGAAGCCCCAACTAGACCTGAAATCATTTGGAGTTGGAGTCTTAGTAGTGGGTGGCAGTGTAATGCCTTGATCATGGTAGCATGTAGAGGTAAGTAAGATAACTTTGGGTTAGAGAAAGTAAGTGACCCTGCAGAGAATCAAGTGTGATGCATGAGGGGTTCTGACATGCAGAGGGGAAAGGAAGTGTGCCCCATAGAAGCCTATAATAATACGTAGCTTGAAAGGAACACATGAGAGGAATAACATCACAAGCTAAAATGCAAAATAGTCCACAAAATAAAGTAATGGGTTAATCTAACAACACACTTCCAATAAGATTCATACAATATCATACAAAGTGATTCATAAGAAAATGAGTAAGTTAAACAAGATACATTGCTAAAGCAACTAGAATAGTCCAACTACAATAACAATATATGCAAGAAAGCGTGTTGGCTATGTTATTATTATTATTGTAAGTGAAAGTTCCATCCATCCATACACCATTTACGACCACTATCCCCAATAGTGGAACATTATAATGAAGGACACCTTCTCCTCCAAATAATTATACTTGCTCTACATTGTGGAGAAGCCAAGGCTTGTGATAATACTCCCAAACCTTTTCTAAGCCTAAGCCTAGCCAAAAGCCTTGCTCCCAAAATCATGTTCTATGAGTTATTAGGTTCTATTTATAGCAAAGGGTGGGGTGACCCTTGACATTCCCATTTGTGACTCTTTGACTTCCCTCATGACTCTTTAACTTCTTTACAAATAACTCATTACATAGCACGATTACCTTTCACATTCCACTAATGACACTTGGAATTTCACTTACAAAATATTTACAAATAATATTTCATTTTCCACATGTACCCATGTGATACAAAATACGCTAGAGATAGCCCAACAAGACAAAGCACTATAACTCCAAAGTTTGGGAAATACCAACTCAGAAACCTCCACTTGATGTTTCTCGATCACTTATTAATGCCAAGCTTTGTACTGTATGATGGTGTCCCCAACTGCCTAATGGCATCTTCCTAAAAGTGAACTCTTGCCTCCATGACATCTCGGTATATGGTCTCAGAACTTGTATCCAACTCATTTTGAAGCATGAACAGCATGGTGTTGACCTTGATAGGGCCACTACTATACTTCTGCATGTTGTGTGTGTTTAGTGCCAAGTATTCCCTGGTGGACTCTCATCTTAGTTGCTCCATGTACTCATCAATATCTAGCTAGAATTTGTTCTTTTGTTTAGCATAGGTGAGGAAAAATTCATATGTTCACTCTCTTCCTCATTTGCCAGCTATTTCAGCTCATCAACCTATATTGGCATTGTTTTCTCTGTCATTCTGCCTTGCACTTTTTCATCTTCCCACTTCTTCTTATCTTCCCATTCTTTCCTCCTCAACTCATGTTCTTCCTTTGGTTCTTGTTCTGCTCGTTGTGATCTCAGTTCTACTACCTGCGAGTTCTTCTTTTCTCTCTTCCTCTACTTTGTTATATGTGTCCTCTATTTCCTTTTGCATCTACTTCCAAAGCTTCCTGCATGAAGATTGAATCCACTTTCACTTTACTGCTTTGTTCTCCCTTTATTATGTCAACAAATTCCTCTTTCCCTGATCTTGCACTGGATCACTGCCTTCTGCCATTATTGCTGGACTTGCTACCATGTTAGTTTTGAATCCTTTTCTATGAACAATTGAGTGTTCGCATATATTGGTGAGTAAACTGGGGCTTTCTCAATTGCTTCCCAAGTGTTTCTTTCAATGGTCTCTCTTGAAGCATATCTCTTTGGTGTCGTGGTACAATTATTTCTAGAGAGAAGTGCTTCACAAGTGTGGTACCTATGTGACATAAATCACACTCATGGCAAGTAAACAATAGCTCTTACAAATCTAACTTCACAACATGATCAAGCAGAAATAAGGGCATTTGATGAGAGAGATTGCACAATTTTGACTGACATGGGTGACTGACTGACTGTGGGAACTATGCACTACATAGTCCCAACAGTCAGTATGGAATCTTGATCACTGGAATTGCACAATGTGTAGTTCAGTCTAGGCCAGGCCCTGGGAGAGACTACGCATTTTGCAGTCTCAATGGCCAAGCTGGGAGATTGGATCTTCGAACTACACAGTGTGTAGTTAGAGTTATTCCAGGATAAACTCTGCGCAATTCCAAAAGCCAAGGTAGAGGCCTTGAGCTCCCAAATTGCATAGTGCATGTAGTGAAGTGTGAGATCCAAGTAAGGGGAGCCCAGATCTACCCATGGGGAGTGTGAAAATGAAGCATATCTAAAGGATGATGTGATTTTGGGTGCATATATAACTAATTTTTGATGCATGCATATGAAATTAGTGTAGTAACTGATTAAACTAAAGGAAAATGAAGCATGTGAACAGAGTTGCCACAACAGCGACCGTTGGTGCAAAAATGGGAAAACTCATAAGACACTTGGGAAAGGGATTCAGACTAGGAAGAGGAAGGTGTATGAATTAACTATATAATGTGAAAGTAAGGGGGTTAAAAATGTTTTAAGCGTCTAGTAATGATCAAATGGGCCTTAAAATATATACAATTTAGAGGCCCATTAGTTACTCATCTGCTTAATTTTTGGAGAAACTGAAGGAGGTACTTCCACTCTCCTCTACTCCCAACTGTAGGTTAGTTTCATCACTATCTATCCTATAGCTAACCATCCTGGAGCTGGATCCGAGGTCTAAGGAAATTACATGTGTTCTATCGACCAAGATTGCATCAGTATTTTCAAGTAAGTTGTTTGGGATCTCTATTTCCATGCTGATGATACCAGGGGTTATACAGGGTTCTTCTAATATTGACTGGGTAACCATAATAAAAAAATCATCTCCCAACATTTCCTTTGCTGATATTTTTATACTGATTTTGTCGTGCCTCTTCAAGCTAGTGTTGGTTAAGATGTCTCTTCTCTTCACAAGAAGACAAGAAATTGAAATCAAGGGGATGACTAACAATTCAGGTGGTGAAAATCAAGAAATCAGTTGGCTGGTGGTGGAATTTATTTGTAATTGGTGCCAACCACCTTTAAATTATTATAAGGGATTTAATTCTAAATCGTATTTGAAACTTAATAAAATCATAAGTATATTTTAAATATAATTTAAACAAAATATTTAAATACATTTGAATATTATATATTTTAAAAATAATTGCATTAATTAATAATGTTGGTGGGAGTAGGGCGATTTGGCTTTTCGGCGTTGTAAAGTGTTTAATATTCGACTCAACAGTTAATGGTACAACCTCTTAGGGAAACAAGTAAAGTTTGGCAATATATTCCTCGGACCAAGGATTCATAAGGTGGTCCAACCTTTAGTCACATTAATTCATTAATATTAATGAATTTAGGTTTTGACCAGTTATGGTTATCTCCATGTTGGTGTGGTCATTAATGTTATATTTTGTTAGGGTGAAACCCCAACCCCTTTATTTATGTAATTAACCCAATAGGGTTGAGTCATAGTCATAGTTAGTTATGAAGTCAATAAATCCCATATTAATAATTGTAAGTGGTTGACTCACATTTAAGAAAGGGACGACAGTTAGTTGAAAGAGGTCATAATTAATAAATACAGTGGTTTACCCTTGTTATGCAAAGGACCACTAGTCATTAGGTTGTTGAAGGCCATTTAGCTATAATATCTGTAGTTAGAAGGGAAAGAAAATTGAGTCTTATTTTGTAATCGAGCTCTATTGTGCTAGAGGTTGCCCCCTCGAAGAGGTGAGTGAACATTGCTTTTATCTCTAAATAATAAAATACTTGCTATTTTTCTTATTATTTTTCTATCCTAGGTTGTATTTCTTCGCATATTTGGTATTCCGGAATTTCTAGTAGGTCAAGAGCATAACAAGTGGTATCAGAGAAATTTCCAAGGCTGGTCATACCTTCTTTTTTGGCAGAATTTTTTTTAGGCTAGAGACATGTCCCGACGTCTTTAAACCATGAGATCTGTTGTTGAGTGCATAAACCTGCAGATTTGGGGAGGCATGCATGCAGGAAATACAAGAGGTGGTCACACTTGTTGGACTCCCTTGTAACCCCTGTGGGTACCCCTTCGAGTAGTAGTGCATTAGACAAAACTGCGCATGGACTACCTTCCATGTATCCTCTGGGTATATTGGAATCCCCCTAGGCTCACCTGAATCCTCGCCTTAGATAAGCCATCGACCATCTTTCTGCTACTGTACATTGAGAACAACACTTGGGGAGATTAATTACACGTACGACAGGGTAGTCTGGTAGTACAGCTAAGGGTATGACTGATCTCCTTAGTTAGTGCCCTAAAATATTGGGCTGAGCATTATTGTTGGACCCTTATGTATATTTCAATATGTAGCACCTGACATTCCTTTGTGACCATAGTTCCTTCCACTCTCTGAAGATCATCCATTATATTATTTGCAAGATCATATGTACCAGTTGGGGTTCTATCGCCACAGTACGATTCAAATCTAGCAGTTGGGGTTCTGTCACCACTGCCACAATCAGATCCACTAGTTGGGGTTCTATCGCCGTAGTACCATTCAAATATAGCAGTTGGGGTTCTGTCATTGCCGCACCAATCAGATCCACCAGTTGAGGTTCTACTACTGCAGTCCAACTCACATTCATTTCTTGGGGTTTCACAGGCAGATCTAACCCTCTATGCAGTAAGGCTTGTGGCTGCTATATTCTGGGCCCAATTTTCATAAGACATTGGGAAAGATCAAGTTTTCTAGAAATTGGCCACTATATTATTGATCAGAGGGGAGTAAAACTCCATTTAGAGTAAAAAAAAATAAAAAAACAAGACGCTTAGAAGAGACTTAGCCCATAAGATTCAGGACACCGAGTTGATCGCAGTGGTACCATTCACTTGTCAGCTTCAATTTTTGGGTAGTCCCAAATTTTTTCAAAGTGATGTCAAGTGACTGAGATTTGTTTATGGTAGAAACCAGAGCTCAAGTCATGGCCAACGAGAATATCAAACACCTTGAACACAAGTTGGATTCTTTCTAGGAAGAGATGAAGAAATTCATGGCACAATTCAATATGAGCAATTCGGAGGCACATGGTATTAATGAAGACCTTGAAGGAGAATCTAACCATCATATTCACTTCCACGGAAATCACCAACATTCCCACCCACAACTACCCAAGTTGGACATGTATAAATTTTATGGCTCTAATCCTGCAGTATGGGTAGCACAAATGGAACAATATTTTGTTCTGAATGATATCTGTGATGATACAACTAAAATACGTGTGGGAGCCCTTTACTTGGACCAAGAGAGATGGCAATGTTTGCATTGGCATTGGAAATGCTATCCCAGGAACATAACTTGCAGGTGTTCTCAAAATCCCTTTGTGATCGCTTTGACAGAGAATCTAATTTTTTGGGTCATATTACTAAGCTTCGACAGACAAGCATAGTAAAAGACTACATTGCAACCTTCGAGACATTGGTTATTCAAACATAAGGTCTAGGAGATGAATTCTACTTGGAATGTTTTATAAGTGGTCTCAAAGAAGCCATCCAAGCACATGTCCGAATGCACCACCCACCTACATGGATAGATGCTTGCACAAAGGATGTCGAAGTGGAACGTGCTTTAGCTACCCAATCTACTCATCCAAATTTCGTAGCCAAGGGATGCCCCACCCAGGCTTAGGGCCCTACCCAAACACTTAAGGTCAAAAGGTGTCCCTAGCATAAATGAATGAAAGAACAAAACAAGGATTGTGCTACCACTGTGATGACAAATACTCCCCGGGGAATAAATGCAAGGAACCAAAATTATTTCAAGTTGATGTTATTGATCACAACTCATTAGAGGAATCCCCACCCCTTGGGGGACTGAAGGACAAAGTTGAGGAAACCCAACAGGAAAATGAGCTCACAGCTATGCCATAGGAACTAGTTATCTCGCTACATCCTTCGGCGGGCATTTATGCACCCCAAACTCTCAAAATCAGAGGCTTTATGAACTAGTATTGAATGATAGTGGTAACACTTATAACTTTATCCATCAGTGAGTCTCTGAAGTTGTTCATTGTTTTGTAATGGCAGTCTCTAATTTCCAAGTCCTTATTGTTGATGGGGGGACAATGAAATGTGAAGTCCACTGTGAAAATATTAAACTTCAGATGGGAGATTGTCACCTAAAGACCCACGTGTTTGTGATTAACATGGGTGGTTGTAACATTGTCTTGGGTGTTTAATGGCTTCACACACTAGGCCCAATCATAATGGATTTCCAAGAGTTATATATTGGCTTTAAGCAGAATCACCACATGCATACTCTATGTGGACTCCAGGCAGGTGCTCCCTCTATCATCAACTCACATCGAATGGATTTTTTTTTGAAAAAGGGCCATCATGGAATTATCACCCAGTTTAATGCCATCCAGGCCATAGAACCCACTACTCTTCATATCCATTCTGAGATGAAACATGTCTTAAACTGCCACCAACAGGTATTTGACAAACCTAAAGAGCTTCCACCCTTTAGAGGGGAACATGATCATAACATCACTTTGGTTCCAGAGGCACAACCACTGAATGTGCACCCATATCGATATCCTTTCGCCCAAAAGAATGAAATTGAAAAAATCATCAAGGAACTCCTTGAAGTCAGTGTTATTTGTCCTAACATCAGTCCTTATTCATCACCAATGGTCATGGTGCACAAGAAATATGGGAAATGGCGCATGTGTCCAGACTTTCGGGCCCTCAATAAGCTCAATGTCAAAGAAAAATTCCCTATCCCGATTGTTGATGATCTACTCGATGAACTACATGGTGCTCAATTCTTTACTAAGCTAGATCTTTGCTTTGGATATCACCAAATACGCATGAAAGAAGTAGACATTCCCAAGACTTCTTTCTGAACTCATGAAGGCCATTATGAATTGTTGGTCATGCCATTTGGTCTCTGTAATGCCCCATCCACTTTTCAAGGCCTCATGAATCACCTGCTGAAACCATATCTCCGAAAATTTGTCCTCGTTTTCTTTGATGACATTCTCATCTACACCCTAACCTGGGAAAAACAGTTTCAGCATGTAGACCTGATCTTGCAACTGCTCCGAAATCACAAATCATTTGTGAAATTGTCCAAGTGCTATTTTGGCATGGAAGAAGTCAAGTATTTGGGACACATTTTGGGTCGTGAAGGTGTCAAGGTTGATCCCAAGAAGATACATGCAATGCAAGATTGGTCCCAACCAAAAACCTTGAATAGTTTGAGGGGATTCCTGGGTCTCACCAACTACTATCACAAATTTGTCTGCAATTATGGTCCCATTGCTAGACCCCTCACTAAACTTCTCAAAAACAAATTCATTCCTCTGGACTGATGCAGCACAACAAGCGTTAATGGCTCTCAAACATGCCATGTGTTCCACTCTAGTATTGGCACTACCTGGCTTCAACAAATCTTTTGTGATTGAATGTGATGCTTTAGGTACTGGTATTGGTGTTGTCATAATGGAGGAAGGTCGACCCTTGGCTTTCACCAACCAACAACTGAGTGGGAGACATCTCAGACAATCTACCTATGAGAAAGAGATTATGACCATCTTATATGTAGTGGATACCTAACAACCATACTTACTGGGGCAACGTTTCCAAATCCACACAAACCATTAAAGCCTCAAATATTTTTTGGAGCAATGTCTATCCTCGCCACAACAAAATAAATGGCTGGCCAAAATTTTGGGATATGATTATGAGATAATTTACAAGAAAGGGTGTGACAATGTAGTAGCAGATGCTTTATCATGCCAATTTGAGGATGAAAGCACCCTGCTATCAATCTCTCTTCCCATACGAGATTGGATTGAACAAGCTCGCAAGGAATGGTTTTCACACCCCTCTCTCTCCCAACTCATTAATAGCTTGAGAGAAGATACTAATTCCTCAATTGGCTACACTTGAAAGGATGAGATTCTTTGCTACAAGGATCGAGTAGTTATATCGCCAACATCCACCCTCAAAATGCACATTTTGGAAAAGTTGCACTCATATCCCACTGCAGTCCATGCAGGATTTCAGAATACCTATGCTCGCACTCATCGTTCTTTCTTTTGGATGGGCATAAAAACTGACATTCTTATTTTTGTAACTGAATGTGATGTGTGTCAATGCCATAAAGGAGAAACAGTCAAGTTACTAGGAACCTTACAACCATTGCCAATCCCTACCTCCGTTTAGACTGATGTTTCTATGGATTTCATTGTTGGTCTCTTGAAGTTAGGCAACAAATTAGTCATCATGGTGGTTGTGGACATAATTTCTGAATATGCTCATTTTGTACTTTACCCAACCCATTTATCCCCACTTTGGTGGCTCAAGCTTTCATGGACCAGATCTTCAAACTGCATGGCATGCCCACTTCCATTGTGTCTGATTGTGACCCAACTTTCACCAGTAACTTTTGGCAAGAAATTTTCAATCTACAAGGCACCCAAATCCAACTAAGTACTTCCTATCATCCCCAAACTGATGGTCAAACTGAAGAAGTCAACAAATTTTTGGAGACATACATAAGGTTCTTCATTTCTAAAAAGCAACACCAATGGGTATAGTGGCTACCTTTAGCTAAATGGTGGTATAATACTAACTATCATGAAGCCACCAATATGACTCCATATAAAGTAGTGTATGGCCAACTCCCACCTTCACCTATTTCTTATATCCTTGGATACTCCAAGGTGTAAGTAGTTGATCAACTCCTACAGAACTGCACAACCATGCTAGCTCGTCTCAAAGATAATCTCCATCAAGATCATAATCGACTGAAGCAATAGGCAAACCAACATTGTTCAAAGTACATATTTCAAGAAGGGGATTAGGTATTCATGGGGTTGCAACCATATAATGAAACATCACTCAAAGAAAAGGGCTACCAGAAATTAGCTCCAAAATTCTATGGACCTTATCAAATACTTTAGCGCATTGGAGCAATAGCCTAAAAGCTATCCTTGCCACCAGCTTCAAAAATCCATCCAGTCTTCCATGTATCATGCCTCAAGAAAGTGGTGGGGGACAATTGCAAAATTCAAACCAGTCTACCTGAATTGGATGAAGAAGGTTCACTCTGGCTCCAACTTGAACAGGTCCTCTATACTTGAGAATGACATTTGTGTAGCCGCACGATGAAGGAAGTCCTAGTTAAGTGGAAAGAAACCTCTCTAGAAGATGCGACCTGGTAACCAGCCACTATTCTTTAGCAGTTTCTGCAGCTTCAGCCTTGCAGACAAGGCTGCTTTTGATGGGGGAGGACATGTTAGGGTCCAACCCTAACCCCTTTATTTATGTAATAAACCCAATAGGGTCGAGTCATAGTCATAGTTAGTTAAGAAGTCAATAAACATGTATTAATAATTGTAAGTGGTTGACCCAAATTTAAGAAAGGGACCACAATTAGTTGCAATGGGCCATAATTAATAAATAAAGTGGTTAACCCTTGTTATGCAAAGGACCACTAGTCGTAGTTAGAAGGGAAAGATAATTGAGTCTTATTTCGTAATTGAGCTCTGCTATGTTGGAGGTTGCCCCCTCAAAGAGGCAAGTGAACATTGATTTTATCTTTGAATAATAAAATACTTTGTGTTTTTATTATTCTATTTTGTGCTCTGAGTTGTATTTCTTCACATATTTGGTATTATGGAATTTCTCGTGAGTCAAGAGAATAACATGTTTATAATAGAAAGGTAGACATGGGGGTGTTACAAACCCCACCCCTTTAAAGGAACATTATCCTCAATGTTATTTAATAGAGAAGAGAGGTAATTAAGCCATATAACTATGGTTACTGCATTAGTGACAACTACTATGTCTTGAATTTCCTAGTCCAGCCACGACATTCAATGTTTTTAGAGGAACATATTCGACTCATTGATCCTTAGAGCATACCCAATGCATACTTGATCCCACAGAATATTCCCATGACTTATTGAAAAATAAATTATTTCAATTTCTCCTTCCTTGCAGTCACACACCTTCCAATTTCAGACATCCTCTTCTTTGCTTCATTAGTCCCTCGGGTGATCCATCCCTTGGCAAGGTTTCCTCACATAAGAAGAATCTTCACAACTAATGCATCCCTCTCGCTTGTTTTATTAACACAACACATAGTCATGGCATCTCATAGTGATCTATGCACACCATGGGTTTCCAATATCCTCCAATGACCTATTTCTTAGTGTCTTCAACTCTATCCCACTTCTGATACATAATTTGATGTCATCATGTTACTATTATTTTGCTTTGAAATCAGCCACATACATTTGTTTTGGATGGTTTAGTAGTTCACCTACATCATAACCACATAATTCTTATAATATTACTCATAAAAAATTTAGAACATATTAAATCATAACTTAAACATAATTCTTTAAACTGATAATGGGTACTTATATTTATAATTTCTCTTGGCTTTAAGAGCACCATGTGGTTTCTCAGCTAAAGCAAGCACTTAGTGATGTATATGCTCCATAGATTCATCTTTACTAAATCCTGCTCACTAAGTGGTTTATTAGCTAAAGTAACCATTCAATGGCAATAAAAAATACTCTTCTCCATGCTATTTTGATTCAAATTTGTCTTCAACTTAAGCTCACTGAGTGGTTTCTCAGTTGAAGCAAGCACTTAATGTAAAATATACTACTTCATACAACTTCACCCAACTTCCATTAAGTAGGGAAATACACTAATTAAGTTGAGAGCTTGATATCACTTACAGGTGGCTTATCAATAATCTGGAAAGCACTAGTGGTTTCTCAACCACAATAAGCACCAGTAGTTTCTCAACCAACCACAAGCACCAATGACTCATTGTATAGGTGGTTTCTTAGCTAGAGATAAACATTGGTGGTTTTTCAGTTGAAACAGGCACCAATGGTTTATCAGTCTTAGTGAGCACCCAGTATGTTTACTGCATGGGTGGTTTATCAATAAGAGAAAAGTAGCAATGGTTTGTCAGCCACAAAAAGCATCGATGGTTTATCGGTCTTAGCAAGCACCCAAACTTTTCAAACCAACCTCTCTATGCTCATTTTCATCGTTGACTTGGCCTTCATGGCGAGATTTCATAACTCAAGTATTTTTAAAGAAGTCAGTTAGTTTTTATTATATCCACTAATACAACATTAAACATTTCCTTGTGATAAGAAAAATATAACATGAGCACAACAATGTCATAAGCATATGAATATAACAACAAGAGTTCACACTTGCTTGATGGTTCCCTTACATGTCAGGGAGTATTACTAGGTAACCTTATCATGTTACCCCAAACATACCATAATCATCACATTTAGAACATTAACTACCCATACACATACTATGATGGTTTTCAACAGATGACTTATCACATGAAAATGCATCATTATATATTCATCTTATTAATATCATATTCATTGGAATTTAGAACACACACACGCACATACACACAAACAACCACACACAGATATATAATATATATATATATATAGCTTCCTCCTTAAGCTGCATGTCATTGTCTAGTATGTTTAAGAGGGCCTTTCCAGGCCCTTTTGTCTAATCTATCAATTCTTCTACCCTTTATTTCAATTGTATGTCATACACATGGTTTAATAATGGTTTTGAACTTTCGACTGGATTTTACTCAACTCTTCTTCATGAACTCCTTTCCCCACACCCAATAAATTAATTAAGATTGAACAAAGAAGGCAAGAAGAGAAACATCACAACAATAATTCATGACAACAACACAAAGCATCATCATGCTCACAACCAACCAAAATCACAAAACATGCAGTTAACAATAACAAATAAAGGATTGCACAACACATAAAAAAAATTCACTTCAGTAAGAGCACTTAATACATGCATAAAGATTAAAATGGTTCATTTCTCAAGGCCTTCAATAACTTTAAGGTTTCAAAAATCCTTCAAAATAGTTTAAGAGGAAACTTCAACATCTTAAAGAGATCAAGGGAATGTTCCCTCATTTATTTTTTCACTTTTGGTTGTTGTTTTCGACATTTGGAATTTGCATGAGTCTTTCTTCTCTTACTCTGTCACACATACATAGTCATCAATTATATCAAGTATCAATACATTGACTCAATACCTTATAATGCAAATCCTAGGTATGTTGATATGAGGCATGTTGGTCTTGTGTTGTTCATACATTTAAGACCCATGTGAGTTGAATAAAAAGGCATCTAGTACATATACATATTAGAATGAGTTTCAAGATCCGTCCAGTCTTTATCATAGTATAATAGTGAATTTTATTTTAAAGAACACGAGATTCAAAAATAAATGAATTGTTAAAGTGTTTTCCTGGTTTTCTTTTTAAATCCACTTAGCGAACTTTAAATAATAATGGTTATCATTTTTCTTTAAAACAAGATACAATTATTATTTTGAATAATAATACAAAACAGGCATATGCAATCTTCATTATGCTCCTAAGTTAGAGTTGAATTTATATTACTTGAAAATAATATATGAATTGAGATTTAGCGTGAGACTAAGAAAACCATATTGTAATGAGTATAATACATAAACAAGCTTCTTGAGAAGTATCCAAATTGTTCTTCATCTTTGAAATGTATTGTAATATGGTGCTAAATCATTGTTTGAGAGAAGTATTATAGAGAAAGAAAATGATAACTTTCATATTCCAAGGTTTACATTCAGTTTGATGAGTTATACTTTACCTTATTATGAATATATTTCTACATGCACTCTAGCCTAATGGTTTTAGAGTTTCATTTTCAAGGCTCATTTGGTCCAAGTATTTGAACCAGGCTTTGATACCACTTTGTAACACTACGTACTACGTACTACACCCTTAAGTTATCATAGGTTGTGGAAGGTATATTGAGAATGTAATTCTAATTTCATTGGATATCACAATAACAAATTACCCAAAAAAATATTAATATTAAGACTTTGTGAGACTAATTACGAATGACGACGATATAAATATTTCATCACGTAGAATACAATACTTATCTAATGGAGAAGTACCCTTACTAATTATAATATACATGGAGAAGTAACCTTATTGTTACTAATTATAATATACATGACGTGTGTACACACACATTCCATTATAATATACACGACGTGTGTACACACACATGAGGTATTAGAAATGTTATGGTTTCTTGTTATTAATGGAAGGGATGATCATCCAAAATGTTTCATTTTCCAGTTAATGAAAAATAAATGATCATTAATTGGATTCTTTGTCTGCCAACCAATTCAGTGGTAGTGCATTTTGGAATGAGCCAAGCATTATGGTTATAAGATGGCCATGAGATCCTTTTCTCATTCCATTGGACTATATTAATAACCTCACGTCAACAACCACATAGGGGTGTGTCCTTTATTTTTAAAGGGTGTGAATAGTATGTGTGTCCCATGAATTTATGGAATAATCAATTAAAATATCAATCCACCATAGGGATTTTCAGCCCAACATAGGTGATTTTGGTGCAGAACATTTTCATTCAAATTGTGAACCTAACAAAGCTAGCTTTATTCATTTTAATTTTGGTGCAGAACATTTTCATTCAAATTGTGAACCTAACAAGGCTTTATTCATTTTAATTTATTAATACATGTCGAAATTGGTCATGCATGCAGGAAGTTTTTTAGTGTTTTTTTTTAGCTGATGTTGAAAGGAGAACCCCAAATGCTTGGTAAACAAATCAATTCAACAAAACCATTAGAAAATTGAGCATAATTTACACTGCATGCAAATAATTAATCTTTACACATGACACCAATGGACAATTAACATGTATATTGGTTCATATTGCGATTTTAACATGTTAACAGAGGCTAGCCATCACAAATAAATTATTACATGTAAATCGATTTATAAAGACTATATTTAATAGATTATATATGCAATGAAAAAGATGTTATTCTAAGGAAATCATAAACATAGACGATTTGTGGCCGACCCACATGCACTTCATATCTTTAAGTCATGTATAGGACACTGACAGAACATATCACTACACTTAGAAATTCAAATACACAATCTTTCATAGGGAAATCAATTACGTGATAATTTAATATTCAAATACAAATGCTCAGTCAACATTACTCATCTGGTTAATTTCTTGGGCATCTAAAGGAGGGACTTCCACTCTCCTCCCAATTGTAGGTCAAATGCACCATTATATGCCCTGTAGCTAACCACACCCAAGATAGATCTAAGGTTTGAGGACATTGCAGGTGTTCTTTCAGCAAGATTGCATCAATATTTTCAAGCAAGTTTTATGGGATCATTGTTTTCATGCTGATGATACCAAGGGTTGTACAAGGTTCTCTTGGTACCAACTAGGCAACCAGAATGGAAAGACCCTTTCCCAACATTTTCTCTACTAAGATTTTCATATTGATTTTCCCGTGCCTCTTCAGGTTATCGTTGGTTAAGATATCTCTTCTCTTCATGAGAAAACAAGTGATGGAAATCAATGATCTGGATTTAAACAAGAACATAACAAATTACAGATATAACCATAAATACAGAGACGCAGTATAAATAACACTTCATTTTTTTAATATCAAATACTAAAATATGCTTACAAATAGAATGGAAAGAAGACTAGCTCGGGCGATGTTAGCTTATCTCTTAGAAGAGATGTTGCGGCTACATGCCTCTGAACTGTGTTACCATGAGGCTCAAAGGCCTATTTATTATTGATATTCTTCTTGCAAGCCACCATAATGGCCATCTTTGAGAATCTTTCGACAACCACAAAAACACAGTGGTTGCCATGCTTAGTAGAAGGAAGGTCCAACATGTAATCCATGGAGATGGATTCCCAAGGTTGACTACGGGTAGGCAGTGGTGTATAGAGGCCTTGCTTCTTGATGGTCGGTTTGGCAATGGCGCAAGTAGTGCAAGATCTGATGTACTTCTCGACATCCTATTGAAGTTTCAGCTAATAGAAATACTTTTATAGTACTGCCACTGTTTTCTCGACCACGAAATGCCCAGCGGTCTGACTGTAGTGCACTTCTCAAATAATCTTGGTACACTCGCTTGAAGGAACACAAATGTGTTCCAAGTGGCATAACAGGGCATCCTGAAGGTGGAAATCTAGAACTCACTGACCCTCCAAGAGTGTTTGGTATGTGGGGCCGAATTATGGGTCACTTTTATAGAGAAGTGGCCAATCAAAAGTCTCATGCCCATAAGAGTTGAGCATGGTAGTTAACGCCATGATCGGTGGTTGGCTGAGGCAGTCTACAACATTATTTGTGCTACCCTTCTTGTACTTGATATTGAAATGGAACTGTTGTAGGTATGTGTACCACTTATGATGGCGATCATTTTGCAAATTCCCTTGCATCTGTATGAACTGCAGTTATTGGTGGTCTGTGTGGATGACCGTTTCCTTCCCCAAAATGTAATTCTCCCAATGTCAGCAGGCCTGCACAATGGAATACATCTCTTTGTCATAATGGGATAGTTCTGGACTATGTATGAAAGTGTCTCACTGTGATATGCCATAGGATGCCCCTATTGAGTAAGGAATGCCCCAATAACAGAGTCAGAGGCATCTGTCTTGATCTCAAATGGTTGTTGCAAGTCTAGTAATGTGAGCACTGGTGCAGAGCAGAGGCGATGTTTCAACTCTATGAATGCATTTTGTGATATTCAAACCAAAATAATTTTTCTTTTGCTCCTCCCTTGGTGACTTGAATCAAGGGCCAAGTGACATGAGAGAACCCCAATACAAACCTGCGGTAGAATTTGGCATGACCCAGAAAGCTACGTAGCTCTGTTAGAGTGGTTAGGGCTAGCCAATCCCGAATGACTTGGATCTTTGCTAGATCCACATGCACCTCCTGTTCATCAATAATGTATCTTAGATACTAAACCTGGGTCATGCTAAAACTGTATTTCTCCAAATTGGCACACAACTTGTGTTACCACAGTGTTTGGAGAACCTGTTGGATGTGGTGGGGGTGCTCTTCTACGATAGGGATTAATGCACGGTGTATGGAAGATGAAGGAATCCTCAAGGGTCTTCCTGGGACCCTTAGCAGACTGTAAGATTATCTGTAGCTGTCACAAAGATACATGCATGTCCATATTCAATAACTAACTATCAAAGAGAGATGGATTCATTACCTTGAGCCTTCGTGTGGAATTGCTGGAGAGTGCAATGCAGCTAGGTCGAAGTCCCCTAAGTTGGCTTCGGGTCAACTCCTGCACATAAAAAAGAAAAGCGTAATCATAACAAAAAACCTTGATAATCAATGCATGCATATACGAAAGAGATCTAGTTGCACATAACTAAGCTAATTATGCTAAAAGACATTGGACAAACATATAAATGAATTATAGTACCAACATCACAGAGTGGACAGCACAACTGCAGTTCTATATTAATGTCGAAAAAGTGATTACAACCATCGATTGCATCAGCCTTCCCTTATCCCTCCAGCTCCTCTCTCTCTCCCTTCTTACCAACTTCTTATGCTTAAGTCTGAGACTCTGCTCGACAATCAAGTAAGCTATCCTTTCAAATGATCTGACCCCTTTCACAATAGCCCTAGCTCTGCTTATGTAGCATGCGAGGTTAGGGTTGCCAAGTTTCTCCATGAGTTTCTTTAGGTAAAAGCAATGATGTTGCCATTCTTTTGAGCTCTTTCCCATTTTCATACTCCATTAGGATTAGAAATCCCACAAATAGGTCGAACTTTGATGTTTCCTTACTTTTTTGAGTTGATTTAGGAGAGAATATAGGGATATTTCTTAATCAATATGCTCCTTTTACCCTTAGATCCTCATTATGTTTTACTAACGTTCTCCCCAAGGTAACAAGTAGAGTTACTTAGGTCACTAACACACCCTTAGGCTTGCTGAGAAGCTTTATAAAGTAGGTTTTCAGTATATAAGCAACGTTAGCTTGGAAACAAGGCTTGTGAACTTGGTCATTGCTTCAGTCATCATGTCTTTCCCCTCTGAGCTGATAAGGAGGTCATTTTACTGTATAACAAATGGCCTGAAAGTGTGAGATCAAAGGTTGCAACGTGGCCGAAATACTTTACTTAACTATTCTGTTCCTTCTTGACAAAAATAGAGAGAGGATCAGAGCTTCAAGCGGTACGGGAAACCTGATACAACACATACATAAAACAACTGAAATCATGTCCTGAGTTGGGCATTCCCATGCTTAGTAGCTATGTCAAAGTGATTTTCTCAATGAAGAGATATGACAAGTTTGGCTGCCGATAAGTAGAATGCGGATTTGGTGTCATAATAGGATCATTATGATGAGCTTTCTCCAAAAAACAATATACGCAACTTGGGAGAGGAAACAAGGCTGAGTGATGCAAGCCTCTACCCAAGGTTTTGATTTCCGCTTCACCAAAAAACACAGATCAATACATGTGAATATATGCGTTGATGTTGAACATGCACGAAATCATCTAATTTACCAGTCAATAATGGAGACCGTTAACGGACGTGAGGAAGGCCACCAATAATGGTGATGGCCTTCAAGATGCACAACACAATCTAGCAAGTGTGAAAAATGTTTTTGTTGTCAAACACTTGTAGAATCATTTAACCAGGAGCCAATAATGAGAACCCCTAATCAAACACAAGGTGACCTGCTACTGATGTCTGCAAGTACCAAGGCACTAAAGTGTTTCTGGGTCGTCTTCCTAGATAAAGTGTTGAATTCAATAGGAAGAGACCTGTCGAAAGGTAGGCAATAATGTGTCCTACATTAATCGACATGAAACGGGACAAGAATGATTTGTTTCTTGAGGAATATTTGAGCATTGGGTCAAAACAACAGAGGGCATGATGAAAGGATATGCTTGATGGGTTGATGAAGGAAACAAAAGAAAAAAGTTTTCCCTTGAAAAATAGAAGGCACAATAACGGTTTTAACCATGTAGCACTAGACTCATGAACACCAAAGAGTGTTAGGATACAAATATGCAAGAACATCGGGGTATATAGTCTAAATTCATAGGATGGTAAGATTCATATTGAGAGGTTGTCACAAGGAAGGTTTATCTGAGGGATTTCCATGTTCAAGGAAACGACTGCTGCCAAACCACGCTTTCAAATACTGAACATAGTTGTATTGTCCACTTTCCCCATTTGATTAGTTTATTGAGTCCAGATGGGTAAACTCATCGATATTTTCATATTTTAAGAGTCTGAAAAGGACTGCAAAAAGAGAAACTCTATGCCCTATCTGATTAGTTTAATGAGTCCAGACAGGAAAACTCGTCGATCTTTTCATGTTTTAAGAGTCTGAAAAGGATCGGAAAAAGAGCGACTTTATTACACATTTGTGTAATTTAATGAGTCCAGATGAGATAACTCGATGGTATTTTCATATTTAGAGAGTCTGAAAAGATCATAAAGAATGACTCCATGGTGGTCCCTTTGTCATAGTTGTGAACTGGGTGCAGCTAAGGTTTAATAGTATACCCGGATCGATTACTTTTCCTTGAGTTAATCTACTGAGTTCGAATAAAGAGAAACCTATGCTCAATAGATGTTGACCTAATTTTGTTACAAGTATGAAGAGATGGACTAAACTCAATATTTGTTGTGAATTTTTAATGAGTCACGCGATGACAAACTCAATACCTTCATCGAATTTTAACGAGTCAAATGAAGGAAACTCAAAGTATCTTTTTCAGTTTAGTGAGCAAGGAAAAAGAGGTAAAAGAACTGCTCATTCCTTCTTTGTATATTTAACGAGCCCGAAGAAGGTAAAAACTCAGGGATTTTTTTATTTAAGAGCGAGAAATGGTCCCAAAAAAGAAATTTCTCTTGTTGTTGCCGTAGATTGTTAACGGGCCCGGTGACAAAAACTCAGGATTTTTCAGTTTAATGAGCGAGAAAAGTACCTAAAAGAATTCTCGAAGCTTCTTCATAAGTGTTTAACGAGTCTAAAGAAGGAACTCAGGGATTTTTCAGTTTTATGAGTGAGAAAAAGTCCCAAAAAAGAATGATCAAGTGATCTTTCTTAGCTTAATGAGCTAGAAAAAGAGCGAAAAAGAGTTGCTCAGACCGTCGTTGTAGGTGTTTAACGAGCCCAATGATGAAAACTGGGGGATTTTAGTTAAATAGCAAGAAAGAGTCCCAAAAAATAACATGCTCATATCTTCTTTGTAGTAGTTTAACGAGCCCAAAGAAGGAGACTCGAGTTTTTTTGGATTAACGAGAAAGAAAATACCCTAAAAAGAATGCTTTCTCTTCTTCATGGTATTTTAACGAGCCCGAAGAAGGAGACTCAAAGATTTTTCAGATTAACGAGCAAGAAAAATACCATAAAAGAATGCTCGATCTTCTTCATGGTAGTTTAACGAGCCCCAAGAAGGAGAATCAAGGATTTTTCGGATTAACGAGCAATTAAAATACCATAAAAAGAATTTTTGATACTACTTGATATCATGCTTAACAATAGAATGGTCTATGCCATGCATTTCCTCATAAGACCAAGGGAAAACATCGCAGAATTCCTTAAAAGGGTAGGTGAAGCTCGCAATTTCCTCAGGATTGCGATTGGCTCCAATTTGTATGTTTTCCATGATGCCTGCCTTGACTGAAATATCAATGAGTAATGTCTTTGAAAGATTGCCCATGTTTCCTTCCAAGTCCAAAGTTTGGATAGTCGTATAAGGTGAGGAAATGATTTCGTGTGCATAAAATAACAGGATTTGAAGAAGCATCATGTCTGAATCAAATATCGAAACACGATGGTGCAAGTCCACCCAAGGTTGCTCTTCTAAACTCATGATGTCTCTAGTAGCTTCGTCTATAGGTAGGACTTGATTGAGGGGATCGAAAGAAGGAGCAGTTATGGGAGGGGCGGTGGTACCGTTAGCCATGACCAAAGTGATCAAAGACTCGGATGTAGATTGAATGGCCTAGTAGGTCAATTTAGCTGGTGACATCAACATTTGTTCTCCGTAAGTGTCAATGTCTGAAGGGGCCGATAGGATCATGTAGAAATTTTGAATAATAAACACATATTCAATGGAGGTTATACTGATCGTGTACTATTGCGGAATGCATACACAATACATAAACTCCTCTACGTTGATCATCAATATAGCAGCATCAATAACAATAAAACATCAAGAGCATGCACACATTAATACAGTATGTAACCCGGGGAAAGCTTACAGCTGAAAACCCCACACTATCTGTATATTAATGATTGAGAACATGTAACATTACAATAGTCAATACTTCTCACAAGTATCCAACACTATCTCCACCTGTTACACACAATACAGCTCAGATCTGATCTCCAAATCTATTCCACTGCTTGCCTGCCTCCACTGCTCAAAACCTGCTCAAGAATGGATGAGAATGGTTGAACCAAACTCGTATTTACCTCAAAAGAATCACTCACACTGGGAATCACGTGAGAAGAGGCTATAATCACTTGGTATTGGCCAATTCTCATTGGAATAACTCAATCCCATTGATTGTGCAAATCCTCATGCACAACTATAGTCACAACTGATAGCAATCTGATCCTCTAAAACCTGTCCCTGCTGAACTGAACATGCACTGACATGCAACTGAGTTAACTGATGTATTCTTTAGTTGCATTATG